>JANJYP010010716.1:0-12361 GCA_024605115.1 Rastrelliger brachysoma | reverse complement strand
GAATAGAGGCTGAAGTCGATTCATGACTCTCATAGGAACCTTCATCAGATAATTTAGTCTGCAAAATACCAGTAATTCAATGAGTGTGTGTGTGTGTGTGTAATGAAGAAGTGGATTTCAGCGCTGTGTAGGAGACACACAGACACGTACACATATAAGTAGTGTGAGAGAAAGGTTTGTATTTAAATATGTACATATACCACACTGTCTGAATCTCTCTCTGTGTGTGTGTGTGTGTGTGTGTGTGTGTGTGTGTGTGTGTGTGTGTGTGTGTGTGTAGCTAAGCTGAGATTGGTGTCTGGGGGGCAGCGCCGGTGCTTTAGAAGAAGATAAGCAGACATAATTAAGAGGCCATTAATAAATTTGTTAATGAGCACTCCATGTAAGAGAGTGGGAGAAAAAGAGAGAGGGGGGGTGTCATATGTAATCGTGCATGTATGTGTATGTGTGTTGGAAATGTGTAACCGTCACTTTGCGTGTGTGTGTGTGTGTGTGTCTCATATTGAATATCAGGCATATCTGCTGGCTGAGATAAGTTATCATTATGAGATATGTCCTGCCTGTGACACATACACACTGTCATCTCCGCTCCATTTGCATAAAGAGGGCTTTTAGCGATGCCCTTGTACCCTCAATGACAGTATCTCCGCATTAGTCAATGCACACGCACACACACATTCACGCTGACATGCTTGCACATAAATGCATTATGTATTAATTGCTTAACATATAGCCACATTTAAATAAAATGATTCATTTAAATTTATTCCAAGTAGCCGAAAAACACTAAATACGAAAATGAACCTTGATACATGAACCCACATAACAGTAATAGAGATGTCTGTTAACAGGACTGACTCAATGCTGCAATGACTTCTTGTAACTTATGGTGAGATTCGAGCTTTTTTTTCTGATATTGACGTACAGTGCAGTATAAAAAAACATGCAAATCATATATTGGTAAATTGATTTGAACCTTCCTGACCTTGGGATCACGTATATCAATGATAAAAGATTCGATACTCAAGGGTTACTTACTAGCTTTTTCTAGAGTTGTCACTTTAAACTTCTATAGAGGATGAAACTTGCTTTGGTGCCATCGCGAGAATTAAACTAGAAACTTAAGGAATGTGCTTCAGTCTTATTTGGTGATGATTACAAAATACAGTTGAAAGCTCGGGAAGTAGCTTAAGCTAACAAAAACCAAACAAAATTCCACGCTAAACTCAAATTGTATTTATTTTCTTTATTATGGCTTGCTATGAATCAGTTGGACTACAGATCCACATAGTTCTATATGAAAGATTAAATTATCACACAGTCCTAAATAAGATGCTTCCTGACTAAACATTAGCCTACATAATATCACTTGAATGGAAATTATTCCCAGCTCTTGTGTTTGGATTGATTGAAAATGTCGCGTAGTCAATATATCAAAGGTAATCTGTGTCATCTGAGTTTTAGGTCATAAGTATTGAGCTGAATCTATAATTCAATGAGACATTTTTAAACCACTCTTGGCACATACACATTGGGATACCAGTGTTGTAATTTTATGATCCTATCTGATTTGTCTAGATAATAAACAGGACACTGGATGGAACTTTTAGGAAAGTCAGAAAATAATGTAAAATGGTATCAAGGAAAAAAGTATGTCAGCTTTGATTAACTTTGTCAAGTAAAGTAATAAAGGTTCAAACAGATTCAAACAGAGCTTAATGAATCATACAAAAAAAATCAAGATTCTGGTTTATTTATACCAAAAATCTACTTAACTAATAGACTTATAGATTATATATGGACTCAAAATGGATAGAAAGTACAACATTGAAGTAATACATATAGGGTCCTCCTCCTCCTTCTACATGTCAAGGTAAAGTGAACACTCATGCCTTAAACACTGACGTTTAAAATATTAACTAGCTCCAATGCACACACACACATACCTTACATACACACCCCAAGGGTCATGTTGCGTTATGCAAAGCTTTCAGCGGAAGTATAAATGTTAGATTAATGTCAGGCAGGGAGTTAGTTGATGGTGGTCCGGGTGGCGGTGGGTGGGATGCTTATGTCAGGGAAAGATGTGGCATAGAAAGTTTAAGTATGTGTGAGCGGATCACAGGTTACATTTGAGCATATGTGAAGTTGAGCAAGCGAAGCGGTGGGAACAAAGGTTGCGTGCAGCTAGTCACTCAGGGGAAACAACAGGGAAGTAAGAAAGAAACAGAGTTGGCTGCTGTGAAGTTATTCTCCCTCCACGGAGAGAGATTAACCCGAACTACAGTATGTTAGCAGACCTGTGGCACGTGCAGAGATGAGGCGGAACTCGTGCTGTTTTCTACGGTGTTATATATGTAGCGGCTGCCATTTGGGTATGGTGTTTTAACATGAAAATTGCCTTTAGCCCCTATGGAGTAAAATGCCTAGACAGCTGTCCACAGGTGGATGTATAAGACTCAAAATGTCATTTATACTTGCAGGGGAAATAGATATAACACATGAAATTACATTTCCTTAGGTGGATGCTGATTTAAAAGGTACTGGCATTCAATTTAAGAATACTCACAGGTTGTTCTTATAGCCTCGGACATTCGAGCGCTGCTTTCTGGGAGCTTGAAGCCACAGCGCCCAGACTGTAATCTGTAATGTCAACATGATGTACAGCCTGGAGGTTGTCCACTGACAATGACTTTGTGGACTCACACAATGTTTGTCTGAATTTATACATCCGAACAGGCTTTTTGCTGTGGTATTGTAATCGATCCAAAACCAGAGGTACTTTTCATCTCCTGCACAACACTGCCAGAGTCATCCTGTCCAATTCCCTGACAGTGTTGAATGAATAAATAAACATGCTAAATGTATCTTGGAAACCTCCCCATATGCATATAATATACATGTCATTATTTTCCTGCATGTGATAATGGTTGTTGAAAAGGAGACAGTTGCTCTGAGAATGGCTTTATGAGTGCCAGCCTGCTTGTGTAATCTCTTTTTACCTGCATGTATTTTATTTACTAGCTGAATTACAGTATATCTTTAGCCAAAAAAGAACCTGGCCTATTTATTCTAAAGATGGAACAACTGCATATACAAGTCTACATGCTGGACAATTCCATCATTCAATGACAATGCACCATTTAACTAATTCAACAGAAGATTCGGACTCGGCTACAGTTTAAAAGAACTTTATTGGTTGGTGATAACATTGTTCGCAAGCAAGTACATTGCTGAGTTCTCAGAACGTAGGGACCAATGAGGAAAAAAAACCTCAAAGCAGTGAAGGAATAAGCCAACAAATTTAGAAAATTAGCTTTGAAGGTAAACCGAAGGTGAACGCACCTGTGATTTTAGTTGTAATCCCTCATTACACAGAAAGTGAGCAAAAACTCATCTACTGCTAGCACATTAGGTCAAAATTGAACCTAGAAGTCATTTGTTACCTATTGTGGTGCATGAACAATTTTATAGTGTCTTTTTGATTATTAAAAAAGAGAAACTCAGCAGTGAACTTGCTGAGTACAAGGTTATCATAACTGATGATGATGCACATGATTAGCCTATCAGCTATCTAATAGAAGCTATAATTTTGCCACTGTGATAGAAAAACATTGAAATATTATCATTATTACCAGTTGAAGCTTTCTGAAACAACGTTCTTGAGTTTAGATTTCATGCAGTAACCTTTCACTACACTGGCCAGATTAGCATGTTCAGGTTAACGCACCTAGCTCTCTTAAGATACAGTAGCATTTTTGAAGTAGAAACTAGGGACTAATCCACTTACTTATTTTTACTTTAGCAATGGTATTATGTTAATTCTATCACTTTTTAAAAAGTTTTGTAAGCTATTTTTGTGTAAATCTGATTCTTTAGTCCCCTTTACATGGTGCACCAGATGTGGTTGCTGGGCGATTTTTGACATAACTGCCCCCCCCCCCCTTTTTTTTTTTTAAATTGAAGTGTTTAATATCCTTTCCATTTCCACATTTCTTAGCTGCTCTCAATCCCCCTGCAGCCTAAAGGAGCTTTGACTTAACTGTAATTACAAAAACCTTACTCCCACACCCGCAGCAATTAGATAGACAAAATGGCTGAGGATTCCCCTCCACCGCCCGCCTCCCGCTTACCTCACCTTTCCTCCAATTAAACCAAGGAGAGGGAAAATAAGAGAGTGTGGTAACATGGGAAAGCTGATCACCTTATTGAAAACCTGCCTTTATGCCTCACCCCTCTCCTCTCTACCCCCTCTAGAAGCCATTATTTATGTACACAGAAAATCTCCAGGGACCCCGAGAAGGAAGCAATTAGTTCTGTTTTGCCTCCCTGTTGCATGACAGTAATGATCGGCCTGACGATAGTCATTATAGCCTTACATGTTGGTTCACAAGTTGGTTGCCAGATCGTTTGCATACTCCTCCTTACACAGCAGTCAAGCTGTCCACTGAAGAGTCTTCTGAGGATTTTGGAAGATGATGTTAAGTAAGCTCAAGTTAAGCCACTCTGTTGAGAAGATGCTCCTCTAAAGTGTCCTTGAGTGTCCTTCAGAAAGACAGGAGCATGCTGACCTTAGTCTGGGACATTGCTGGAGAGCAGTTGAGTGGCTCAATGAAGTGTCATATTGGTTTTTATCTGTTTATTTTTAATGATTTTAGAGATTTTTAAATGTAGTGTTACTGTCATCACTGACATCACTTGTATCAAATATGTTTATTTTGATCACTTACTGTGAACTCAGCCTAAAGTAAAAAGCATGTTTTTTTTAAACTGATATATGAGAGAAACCCATATGAGGCAAAGGTACCCTGTGGAGTAGCAAAGTTTATAAATGGTATGAAAAGCAACCTTCAGTTAGGTTTTTTATGCCTGTCCTGGCACATGCCTTTGCTATATTTATAAGATTTCTATGTATGTAGGTGTAGTTAGCAACATGTGCAGTGAAATATCGCAAAAAACATTCCTGGTTTGGAGAAACAGACAGAAGCAATATATTTCTGTGGACAGGGACAACAGCAATATTTAATTTAGACATGTAAATAGAGCCACACTGAAAAAAACAATACATATTAGTACATGTTATATTTAGAATATTTTTACTTCGTTTTTCAGACATCCCATTTTATATCATAGGTCTTCCATATTCCTACACACTGTACTGCACTGCAGATCAGCTTTGTGTTATATTAGGTAGACCTTTACTTAGGTGGCTAAAACACATTTTGCTGCTGTGCCTGTACTCTTGCCTGCTTCCCCAAACTGGTAGCGTGCCGACCCCCATCTACTGCGGTTAATACTACCGACTATGGATAATTACCTCATATAGCCAAACTTCCAAAAAAAAAAAATCTGAACTACCCTTCAAAACCTCTGACTCCTGTCCTGATGTGTGTGTCGGCGTGTGTCTAACAGCCTCAGCCGGGAGGCTCAGACATTCCAGCATGTAGAGCAGTGTTGATGCTGAGTCCATTTGATTGTTAGACTTCATTTCATCACAGAAGCCATGAAGCGTGTGTGTGTGTGTGTGTGTGTGTGTGTGTATGTATATATGAAAGAAGAATGCTAATTTTTTTAAGCGCAATATGCATGTGGAGAGCATAGCAATGCCGTGCTCATAACCGAATTTAATTTGATCTGCACCTGAACGCCTCAGTAAATCACCAGCTCAACTGCTCTCAACTCTTTCAGGGAAATACAGTCAGTTGCTTTCATCCTCTTGGCTTAATGCAGCCCCCTCCACCCCCCTTCAACCCAATTCAACTCTGTGTGGTGTGAGTTTTATCACACGGTTTTGTACCCTCAAAGGCAACCCGCTCTGCTGCAGTGTAATGGAGATACACAACGGCTATAAATGAATCACTAGCAGCGAGGCAGACACTCTGACCCGAGAGGAAGAAGAGAGGCAGTAAAGGTACGACTGGGAGAAGAAGGAAGGCGGGAAAAAATAAAAAAGACGACAGATGGACAGATGTAGGAGGAGGGAGGAGATCACCAGGGCTGACTGGAGATGATGGGGTTGCCCGGATGGGTTTTTAAGGGGAAGGCCGCTCCGAACGTATAAAGGGAATTATCCCCCGTCCAGTTCAATAAAGCAGCTTGTATAATTAGAGTGCAGTTTACTAGCTGGGGGGAAATTGAATCCCTCAGAAGCGAGGAGAACGGTTGCGAGGAAGAGAAGGAGGTGAGATAAGCAGGTGAACAAAGAGGAAATTATAAAGAGAGGGAAGAGCAGGAAAGAGAGCGTACTGTAGCTTCACCTTTTTTTTTTTCTATTATCTCCGCGCTGCAAATTGGACTCGGAGGCACCACAGCTACTGTACAAACTGTGCACGTTGATGTGTATTTGTGTGTTTTCTCTTGTTTGCTGTGATTAGCCGCAGCAGGTTTTATTAAACGAAAAAAAAACCCAAAACAAAAGACGAAACGCTCTGTTAGGATAACCCCATCTCATCCGACAGAAAACCGGGAACGACAATGGCCAGAGACAATTCAACTTCCTTTCTTCTCCAGCCCGAGGTGTTATCTCAGGACATTCCGATGGTCTCTTTTGTCACGTTTTATTGTCGGTGGGGGAGGGAAGGGGGGTTCAGTCGGTGTCTCCAATCAAACAGCGATTGTGCTTGGATGGGGAACAGCTGCTTCAATGAGATCAGGAAATAATTAGGAGTAACATTTTGCGAACCGCGTGGCATTTCAAGTTGATTGCGCCGCTGCCGAACAAGAACATAGGGGAACAAGGATGCACCGCTGTATGAGCTAGTGTGTGTGTGTGCATGTTTTGGTATGGGGGCATGAATGAATTGAGGACAGACTGGAGGAGAGAGTCTCCGCAAATCAGTTTAATTAAAGAGTACCGATGCATGAGATTAGATAGGGAGCCTATGGTGTAAAGGATATGATTACACAGTGAGGGAGAGACTGATTGGAGATAAAGAAAGAGAGAGAGAAAGAAAGGGAAGGAGGAGTTCTAGAATGATGCGGCGACAGAGATTTGGGGAGAAAACACAAGTCACACGTCAACCGTCGACTCCTTTGGTAGTTGTTGCCCGGGGCGATGCAACAGCGTGCCAGTCCCACGGTGCTGCTTAGGTTTCCCAAACACCCAGTGTGTTTCCTATCTTGACGATGTGATGGTACCCCCACTGACAGTGTGTGTGTGTGTGTGTGTGTGTGTGTGTGTGTGTGTGTGTGTGTGTGTGTGCATGCGGGTAAAACATCACATCGCGGCCTGTCTGTCGCCGAGCGCCTAATTAGTAGTGTCATCCAGAATCTGGTGACAAGATGCAACACAACTGCCGCGGGAAATACACACACACACACACAATTCTGGTTGTCCTGTGTCCTTGTCGGTGCCCGGCTGACTCCCTCCCCGTGTCGCACTCTCAGAGGACAAAGACTCTCACAGCCATGGGGTCAACTCCTTCTTTTTTTTTTTTTTTATCGTCATGAAATAAAGAACATGCACTTCACGGCCAGTTTACATTCAAGCCATTCTGAGCCGATCGTGTTTCGGTCTCAGAGTTACTAAGAAGTTTTTGAGATCGGATTTACAGTCTCTGCATCCTCGTGTTTGCATTGCTCCGCTTGAAGTGTCAGACTGAACACTCTCAGCAGACTATTTACACCATGTGTCAAGCTGAGTTGTAAATAACAGATATATTGTACTAACATGTAGATACTCTTCCAAAGCTACATATCAAACAAACAAATAGCATTAAAAACCTTGAGAAAAGGGCTTTTTATGTTCTCCACGTTTTAAGGTAATACGCTTATTTGTTAAGAGTTACATGACAAGGTCAATGTGTGTTTTTTTGTCTTTTTTTTAAGGATTTGCACTGTTTTTGAATGCACTTCCTACCCTTTTCAAACATTTCCAATTACATTTCAGAAATTCTAAAATCGGCTACAGTCTTCTCCGTGCTCCCTTAGTGGCGAGCTGAAAGGGGAAATTAGGGCGCTGTGACAAAGGCAAGTACGGCATGTATAAATTTGAGGTAATTTAATCACAATCAATACTCCAAAAGTGACTTATATTAGACTTGATTACCAATTAGACCCTGTTGTCATCGTCTACTAACTCATTTGGTACTTGAATACAGCTTACCTGTTTCAGTGGTGAACAAGGTCGATTACAGCGGCGAAGTTGCGGACTGTTAAACCGAAACGACGAGCTAAAACGGGCTTAATATAAACATACACATCAGTGCTTAATAGAGCTTAAAATCTTTAAATTATTTTGTCTTCTTGCCACACAGAAAGACTTCAGCGATTAATCAAGAAGCATCTTTCGGAATATGAAAGGAATAATTGTACGATTGAGCTAATCTCGGGTAGTGAGGGCAAAGCTCAAATAACAAAGATAAAGAGCTAAAACCTCGCAAATGATGACAAATCGTGAGAAAAACTCACTTCTCTTTAAGTTTTTTCAACCAAGCACGAGGTTAACGTGTCAATATCTGCTTTGATTTATCCCACCACATCTACTCCCAATTCTACCAGCGTTCAATTTGTAGATGAAAACACCACACAGTGTAAATGACATATGGCTGTAAAGTATTAGTTAGGCACGACTTGAGGAAATAAAATTATACAGTTTTATAGTTCCATGGCTGTTGATTGCCTCATTTGGGAGCTGACGCTGACATAAAACGAATGAGGGGAGGGGGAGAGAGATAGAGACAGAGGAAGTGTTTGAGGGAGAGGAGGAGGAGGAAGAGCGAGGCAGATAAAAGGCAGAGACAAAGTTTGTTTCTTTTTTACGACTCCTGACACTCGTTAGACGGGGGTTTTTCGGTATCTTGTGTGTGTGTGTGTGTGCACGAGCGAATGAGACAGAAAAGGGAGGGAGGTGTACCTACAGCAGGAGANGAGAGAGAGACAGAGAGAGAGAGAGAGAGAGAGAGAGAGAGAGAGAGAGAGAGAGAGAGAGAGAGAGAGAGAGAACGGTGGAGAATGAAAGGGAAAGCGAGAGAGAGAGAAAAAGGGATGAAGGAGGCAGAAGTGCTGGCTCAGCGCTGTAAGTGAGGAGGAGAAGAAAGGAGGAGAAAGGAGGTGAGAGGTGTTCGTTCCGTATGTTTAGAGATGAATGAGAAGAGAGAACAGTGTGCGGGGAAAAGAGAAGCAATTAGTCTCCTCTCCTCTTTTTTTTTCTTTCTTTCTCTCATACACTGTGATTTTCAGGGCTCCGCCACATTAAAGCCGGCAATATCGAAAGGTGAAGAAAACACCCAAGCAGTCCCGAACACAGCATGTAACCCAGCCTACATNACACACACACACACACACACACACACACACACACACACACACACACACTCTTGACATGCTTTATAATTAAGATGGCACAGTCTTGACACACAGATTGGGATTTTATGAGGCCCATCTTGCACAATGTGACATGTAATTGACCTGTAGGTTATAGGGCTTCAACGAGCCCCCCTCCCTTCTTCTCTCTCTCTCTCTCTCTCTCTCTCTCTCTCTCTCTCTCTCTCTCTCTCTCTTTCAATAAAAACAAGTCAAAAAATTATAGTTTCATTTGTAAAATAGTCTCCATTACTTGGAGATACAATGCACAACAGCTGTGCATTGTATTTTTTTTATTGAACTTTACTCAACCTGGAATAAACTTTACCATTCAGCATTTATTAGGAACTAGTTCCACTTGCGGATTAACACACTTTCGATGCTCCATTGAGTATCTACAGCAGCAGGACACGTATATGTACACTGTACACGTGTGGAATCGACTCAAATAAACTACATTACCCTTGTCAAATGGTGTAACTGTGGCTCATTGACTTGTTTTAAATCGATTTTGGACAATGACAGAGCTCCACTGGGATTAGTTGACAATGGGTGCATTAAAGATTAATACCAGTATTATCCCTTTAAGACTAAAAAACCCTCAAAAACATGCTTTTATATATGTATTTATAATATACACAACACATTCTAATAGATGATGAAAAAAATAACAAAAAATGTCCTTAACTCTCTTCCCACTGGTTAGGACACATTCACACAAACACACACTGTAATATGAGTCACAAAGTGGGCCTATATTATCATAATTACTGTGTTACATCAGCAAGTACAGAGATCCTCTTTTATTATAATTGCAGGGAGTGGGGGGGGGGGTTGTTTGACATTATGAAGTGTTTTCATGATTTAACAAAATAAAAGTAAGTAATACAGTACAACACAACACAATGTTATCAGATATGTATATAAAGGCAACTCTCAGCCTGGAATACTGGCGTGATGTTAACACTAGGATATCACAATTCATTTCATTTAAAACCCAACACTCTTAGAGCTGTGAAGTGTTTCTGATAATAATGTGAAAGCAAATTGATTCCTCCTCCTCCTCTTCCTCCTATCAGCGGCTCTGGACGCGTTCCAAGTGAAGAATTGAGCAAAGAGTCTTTCGGGGTTGTTTAAATTTGTCAAGTCATTGTCGATTCACCCTTCCCTCCAGCNAGTGAAGAATTGAGCAAAGAGTCTTTCGGGGTTGTTTAAATTCGTCAAGTCATTGTCGATTCACCCTTCCCTCCAGCCCATTATCCATCTGCTCTCATGCACGCACACACACACACACGCCAACTCTTCTTGAGGATGAAAAACCCACCTGTGTGTGTGTGTGTGTGTGTTTGCAGGGAGACAGCAATTGGTCATTAACTAATGCACGGTGGGAGAGCGTGTCCGCCGCTGCCGGCCTCGCCGAGGTCAGAGGTCACTGACGCAAAAGCACACCAGCTCCTTGCTGGTCCAGCTCCGCCTCATCCATCTCTGTCAGAGTGTCAGCCAAGAACACACACACATACACACAAACACGAATAAATGCATAGAGACACACATAGGTATTCTCAGGTGGCTACATAAACATGCAGGCTGTCATGGTCAGACATGCACATGCACACAAGGTATTGCCTATACTTACATACACACACATGCATAAACACTGAAACACAGATGGAGCATCTTCAAAACATCTAGTTTCAGTTTCACCTGATTTTTTTGTGAACTCTAAGTGGAGACAATTGAGAGAGAGTGACAGCAGCATGACCTATTTTTTTTTTCGTCACGACCTATGAATGTGCATGAGTGTGTATAAAAACAACTCATGAGTAACATTGCCTTCAGCTGCATACCTGCACACACATACACCAGACATATCATGTATAGCACATACTTAGATGTGTATGCATCACAATATCAAAAAAAAGGAATACCAAATCTGCAAAAATGAAAATATATTTGAATAATTAATTTTTATATCTGTGTACTTCAATTACATTTTTTTTAACTTAAAGACTAATGAGAAGCTTTTACCCACTGAAGTTTCTGAACTTTTGTCAATACACCATATAGGTATCATTTACCTGTAAGTAGTGGTAAACTGTTGCATTCCATTTAGTGTTATAGTACCATTATTTTAACAATAATTACAAGAAAACGACAAAAAATGGTGCAGTTATTTGAATGTAAATAAATCAGCATTGTACTTTGATGTGTTTTTATTTAGTCATTGCAAACCATCTTTACAACACCTAGCCTTTGAGCACATGTTAACACTTTATTTAACCCCAAGTCGGGTTTCATAAGTAGCATATAGATATCAATAAATGCTTTATAACCCAATATAGCGGCGTTAGCAGTAAATTTGTATGTGTTCATTAATGTATTTACAGTTATGAATCTTCCATAAGTATTACCAGTCCACCAATGCTGTAAAATACAATAAAACACAGCACTAGATGTCACCCCCCTTTTTTGTAATGTCTATTGACTTAAAAACAAGGTTATGTCATCAGTTTCCCTTCCAGTTTTAAAAAGAGCAAGAGAATGGGAGCGAACGTGTACTGAGTGAAGTTTAGAAGCAGAAATAACTATAAAAGATAGCCTATATTGATATTTTGCATCCATTCATTACACATAAAGAAGAGTATGCTGCTAAAGGAATTCTGATACAACTTAACTTTGTGTCATTTTAGTATAATTCCTTTGCTTTTCCATGTGTGATATTTATCCCTTTCACTTGTGCATTGCCATGACTTATGGTATAATGTGTTTTAAGTGTCATCTAGAGAGCTTTCTATAGGCAGGAAATTGGCTTGTATTTGCCTCTAATAGCTCTTAAGGGAATCTTCCTATTTATCTGCGTATAGGTCAGCACTTACCCAAGAAGAGGAGAAATATAATGCAGCGTTAAAAAGCCCGGAGATGCGAGGCGGCGTCGTTAAAAGGAGGGGGAAGGGGAGGAAGAGGAAAAAGGGGGGGTCAGTAAACCGAGACGGAAGAGAAAAAGAAGAGGAGGGGTTTTTCCCTGTGAAAAAGAGATGTTAGTGATGAAGAGAGAGAG
>JANJYP010010704.1:8944-28289 GCA_024605115.1 Rastrelliger brachysoma | reverse complement strand
AACAATTTTGTCCACGTGTGTAAATGTGAGTGTTTTACCCTATGTGCCTTGTTACTTTATTTTTATATGTTTATTTTAAAAGACAGTCATTGTAACTGACACTTTTGTTGTATATCTTGTTATATCCTGAATGTCTGCATTTCTGTCATTGTTAATAAAGATCTAGCCTATTTTTTAAAAAAAAGGACATCACCTGCGACGGCAATCGCGGTTTCCGGTCAGTGCACCGTGGAGTATGCGATTTGGGACAGTAATTAACTGCTCACAGCTGCGCACTTAGTGAGTGCGGACTGTGTGCTGTATGTAAGTGTACGTATGGAAGTATGGATATTGGAACACAGCATGTGTCTAAATATTTATGGACCTGATTGTAGGTTGAAAAAGTTGTGAGAAAATATGACTTTGTTGGCTTAAATATTAAGAGACACTGTCTCAAGTGGATTTAGAGTTGATCACAAAGGCATCAATTAAAAACTTATCATTTTCCTTGAAAAAGCAACCCCGAAGGTAAAATCTCATATGGCTTCATTACACAATGACAAAACAACAAAGAACTGCCGATAGTACTAACACATACACTTGATATCGTACTAACACCAGGGATGAATTGGGACCAAGTGGTGAGAAAATACCTCATTGATGGAAATAACAGATAGTGAATAATAGTTACAGGTTTTGACTTTTATTGAACTGAAAATAGTAACTCAGTCAACAAAACCGCTGTTTTCACAGGTTAAATTTTCAGCAGAGTGACACTTATTACTACTTTAACAACTTCTACTGTAAGCAACAGTGAAATATACTGTTTCCACACAATGGTGACAATAACAACTTTCAGCACTGTGCTGCTTAGTGGCCACAAAGTCTGGTGGGAACAAGACAAGAGACAAACTACCACTGACTCATACACATACACACACAGCAATTAGTGACAGACATTGCAATTGTATCTCATAAGGATAGCAAAGCCTCATTAAAAATGAGATTAATTCACCATACTGTGTAACTGAAAGACAATAACAAATATATTTTTGGTGCTTCATTTCTTAAAAATTAATTTGATGCATTTACCAAAACACTGATTGCTTTAATGAGTAGCATATTGATGAGTGGTTGTTTGTGTGACCCTCTGACAGAAACTAATTGACTTTGAGGCTAAAATTTTGATTGGAAATGTCTTGATGGAACATCCCTCTGGCAGAACTGAATTGAGAAGTTAGATATTGGTAAGTTTTCCATCATGTCTACATACTGTAAAATGTTTTGTTGTTTTCCATGAAGTGCTAGAGTAAAGTGCTGTGTGTAAAAGGGAAAAGGGACAATTGCTTGGGGAAAATGTGAGAGGGAAATTGCTTATTTTTTATCTTACTTTATTATGACTCTGAGAATAACACAAAACAATTGACAAAACCTATCACACGCACATAATTGCCAAATAGTGTGGCAATACATCGTTTTATACACTGTAAATAGCTTCCTTGCCTAATTACAGACCGAGCCAGTGATAACGTCAAGGCAAGGCCGTATTTTGATCCTACTGTTTATTTTTACGGATCAAGCCAGTGATGTCACGGCGAGGCCATAGTGTAATTGCTCATATTATTATTATTATGGACTGAGCCAGTGACAACGTCACTCATCCCGCCCTCATCGCGACTTCACCCCGTTTCGGTGAGCATGGGGTGACTTCCATTCACAGCTGCTTGCAGCTTTAATTCACCCTTATAACTTTCTGGACAAAGGCATTAATCAGTTATTGGGTATTAATTCAGATCAACACTTATTAAAAATGTATTTATCAGTGACATATGAATTCTATTTAGTCCAACTTCCTCTGTAAATGCACTGGTGTATAGTTACAAATACCTAATTAAAACCAATCAAGTGGTTCAGGGTCATAATCTCTGCCATTTTCTTTGAAAGACTTCTAGAGCTTGTTTCGCTGAGAACAGCTGATCATCCTGAATCAATTTGCAGAATCAACCAGAATGAATTAATCTATTGTGATTATGGGTATGACTGTTGCTGCTGTATACATACTATTAATGCTGAGGAAATGTAAAATGTGAGACATAATGCTCTTTTTTAATGTTTGATCACATGCAAGAGGCTTGTTAGTCAGTGTCTCATACTGCACATTTTTGTGTTTTGTGTTTGTATGTCATAATGAGTGGCTACAAATTTAAAGTCAAGTGTGTTGTTTCTTCTTTGATCAGTGTTAATAACCTCATAATGTTGCCAGATGTGTTGCATCCTGCTAGATCAAGTAATTACTACATCCTCGGCCACAAGTAAAAGACAAACTTTCTTAGGGGTCTGTCTTTTGTGAGCTCAAAAAACAGGAGTTCAGTAAAGGAGAGTGACAATGAATGAGTGAGAAAAGCCATATGAAAACAATGGAGGAGTGCAGGTAGGAGAAAGACAGAATGACAGCACTGTGACATTATGGTGAGACACAGAGTGAAATGTGACAGGAACTGAACAATACTGAACACGATTTTCATGATTGCACTGACATTAACACCTTTAGTGACAACCTAGAATTTTTTTAGCTCTTAACTCAGGCTGGGTGATATGGACAAAAATGTTTGTCCATATCAAGTCAAGTCAGTCGATATTGCTTCATTCATTTTTCATCACTTTATTAATTCTTCATTTTATTGTATGAGACAATTGTGTTAAACTTTGTCATAATTAACATATTAATTTCTGAATATTTTTGTGTTTGGTGAGGTGACTTTGACCTTTGACCATCAAACTCATAGCAGTTAACAGCAGGGTCACAGAATTCTATCACACTCTATTTTAATCTGACATTTAAGTTATTTTTTTTTAAACAGTTATTTTTAGGAACCGATAGGATAAAAGATAGTAAATGTGTGGTCTGTGGGGGGTATTTTGACTTGATCTCTCTAAACGTGTGTGGTTAACATACAACCATCAAGCAAAATCTTCCTTCTAAAAAGTAAGATTTTGGCCAAACACATACAAGCAGCTACACTGCATACAGTCACTCACATAAGCTGATAAACTGGTGAAAATACACCCATTAAGTTTTGCAGAGTGAAATTTGCTCATTTGGTTTTCAGAGTTCAAGGCTTTTATCCACATTTCAGCACACAGATTGGTCCATAATGAAAACTGCAGAGAGCACAAAAGCCTCAAATTTCATGTCTTTAATTAGCTGACGTGTGCACACACAGAGCTCTCTATAATCACAAACCAACATTCAAGTATTTTTCTTTTTTAGTCTCTAGTATTTTGCATCTGCGGCATAATACTGAAATGTCCACCAAACACAGCCAATAATATTCAGACAGGTCTGAAACCATATAATAATGTTGTTCAGGTGTCACTGAATGTATTTAGGATTTAACACAGACATCACATGACACATGGTACTGCAGCAGTTACTTCATTAAAACCAGATTGGTCAGGAACTAATAGTTTTTATTTTTCTGTGTTTGGCTAAACATCTACGGCTGTTACACTCAGATTCAGATTCATATGATATTGTTGTAATAAAGCAGCCTTTATGGATGAATCCTGAGCTCCATCAGAGCTGTCAAGACATTTTTATTTTCTATTTTTAAGCAGCTCAAAGTCAGAGATAAGCATACCATCCCTTTTTCACCTGATTTTGCCCTTGATATCATTCAGTATCAATTCAATATCATTCAAGCCTCACAAGCTTGTAGATTTTGAAGAGAGAGAGAGATAGAAAGACAGACAAACAGACAGAAAGAGAGCACATTTTACACCAACTATCCAATGTTAATAGATGTTCCAATAATTCCACCCTAATTGCGTGTGGCAATTGGCACTGCACTACTTTCCCAAAAAGGCATAGAAAAGGGTAATTTCTGTAGCGGATGCATGTATATTACCCTACATGCAAATGGAACAGGTACACCATATATTTGCTTGGCAGTGCACAGTTAGCAGGACATTTCACCCTATGTGGATGCTTTGTGAATTACATGCCATTTTTATATTACATTTGAGACAGATTCAGTAGTCACAAAGGCCAGACAATACTTTTGACGGTTTGGTCTTTTGTGTCTACAGCATCCAGGTCAAGTCAGTTTTATTGACACAGTGCCAAAGCACAACAGGAGTTATCTCAGGGCAGTTTTCACACAGAGCAGGTCTAAACTGTACTCTTTAAATTACAGAGACCCAAAATACCCCCATGAGCAAGCAAAAGCAGCAATGAAATTCCATAACAAAATGTTCAATGTTTGTATGCAACTCTTGTTGTTGAGTAGCAACAAATTTCCAACTGTATCACTCTGTCTCAAGGCCTTAAAGATAACTTGATTTTTAAGCATCAAACATTAGCAGATGACCTAATATACATCATTAGTCAAAGTAAAATCCAAATGGACTTTGTGACATAATGAAAACTGCAGAAAGCACAAAAGCCTCAAATTCCATGTCTTTAATTAGCGGACATGTGCACACACAGAGCTCTTCACGATCACAAACCAACACTCAAATATTTTGCTTTTTTTAGTTCTCTAGCATCTGCAGCATAATATACTAAAATGTCCATCAAATGCAACCAAATACTTAAATAAACAAAAACATTTGAATCCCAATATATAATCTAAATGTGTAATATATGTAAATATCATGCCTGGGATAGGAATAGGTACATTTCGGAGAATGACACTAGTTTGTTTATTCCTACGGAGGGAAATGGACTAACCTCACATTATACAACACTGATTTACATTCATTCAGTTACGTTCAGGTCTCTAATGGAGCCACTGATCAACTCTGATGGAACAAATTTTGCAGCAATTTTTAGAGCATATGATTATACTTTACATATTTTGCATATCTTCCTAAAGCAAAAAATATAATTTATTCCATGTTACTTTTTCCCTCTTTCTCTCTTCAAGTGCTTTCAGACAGCGAGCAGTTGTCGCCGCCTTCATCGTTTTCAGCGTAAAGATGTTGGCAGCTGAGAGGCAGCAGCAAGAAGAGGGAGGGGAGCTGCCACTCTCATTGATGTGCACAACTATTTACCTCTGCCAACTGAGCCGATGGTTCAGTTTTTTCCAAGATGCCACTATCGTAGTGTGGCCACAGTAACCATAGAAACTACAGGGAGGAAAATGTTACATTTTATTTTACTTACACTTCCAGTCAAATGTTTGGGCAGACTTCTGCATTCAAGAGAAAACAAAGGTGTAACCATTGACGTGTTAACTGGTGCCATGCATATTTAAAGTATCTGGGTTCTCTGTATTATTCATGTCTTCACCAGCAGTGAACACATATACCAATGGAGCGAAAGACTTAACTTCAAAGTTTGATTATAAGGTCTGGGTCAGTAAACAACATGTGTGATATTAGCCAGCATTAATCAACTATATCAACTTTATTAATCATGTCCTATAAACTGTGTCACATTCTTTTCCATTTCCTCTATTTTATAAAAAAACCTGCTCTTTTTAGCACTGTGTTTAGAAAAGGTGAACAATTGCAGCCTGTGGTATATGGTATGAACTATTACTTGTTATTATAAAATTGGAGTAGCTTTTGTTGTCAATACAAAAGCAGAACATCAATGTCTCTAGGTGACAGAAAACTGCTTAATTTTGGTCTATTGAATACATTGCAGGGAGCCTCACATGTGTGGGCAAGACAAAAGAAGACAGCAACATATAAAGTAAATCCATCCAAGTATAACTGGAGGCAAGTTTCATTACAATTTAATTAAGTTTTGTTTGAGATTTAACTTATTAGGATATAAGTAGCATTTTAAATTTTTTATTCCATGGTACTTCAATTCTACAAAAGTGAATTTAAAATGCATGACATGAACTATTGACTTTTTAAGACAGTTTTATAGAAAATTAAGAGGGGACCTAGGGGATATAAATTAGCATAATGCTTTAAAAACATAAGTTTATGCATTTAAAGTAGCAGCATTATATTTTAGAATTTTTGATGCATGAAATGTAACAATAATAAAAGTGTACAGTACAAGTCATGCATATTATTCACAACATGATAGATGATTTATCATTTTGCTCTTGCCTCTAGCACTTCAACTTGAGAAATCAAAACAAATTATATCCATATTCTAAATAATAAACAGCAAGTGTGCACATGTATGTGCAGGACATTATGATTGTATAGAATAGAATAGAATAGAATAGAATAGAATAGAATAGACCCTCATTTGCACGTGCTGGTCCAAGTGCTTATTATTTTCAACCTGTGCTGATCTTTGTTTCCCTGTCTCTGCTCTTCTATCCCTATTCCATCCTTCCCTCTTTCCACCACCTACACCAAATCAGCCCAACCTACTCAACTGTTGTACTTTTTGCACTCTCCCACTCCCTACCACCTGTCTGTCCTCCAACCTAAAATCTCTCTTCTATAATCTCTCTCCCACTCACTCCCCTCTTCTGCCCACTCTGTGCAAAAACCAGACAGATGCTGAGGTTTAATGCTTTAATTTGGCTGGCTGTAAGTCCTTCAGTCTCTTTGATACTTGCACACCTAGTCCCATTGAAGACACTGTGATCCAATTTGGGCATGCTGGCATGCACTTAGACAAACACTGGTTTGTGAGATGGCACAGGATTTTTTTTCCTCTGTGCTGTTTGAGTGTGTTGGCATGTTTGTAAGGGAGCATGTCTTTATTTATTTAACCGCATGTATGTGTAGTTGCGTTGGAGGGCAGTCAAAGACACAGAGACAAAAAGAGAGATTTGTCATCTGGCAACACAAATTTCATGTAATTAATGCTGCCAGTTTAAGAAGCACAGTTTGAAATGTTTACTAAAGAAGACAGTACAGTCCTGGAGCAGCACAGCACAGTGTAATCTGGAGAAGGGTTTGGAAAAGAGTGAATATACCCTACTGCAAGTAAGAGAAATACCTCATTAGCAGGTAGACTTGGGATGTGTTGCAGTACTGCCCAATCATTGAAACTGGTTCCTCTAATCATCTTTCAAAGATGAGGGCTCCCCACCACAGTGCACTGGCAGTTTATTGACTAACAGGAAAATTCAGGTCAACTTCAAAGAGGACGTTAATGTTTTTTGTGGAAGAGTTTTTTGTTCCCACAGTTTCAAGATGCAAATTTACTAATAATTTATACACAGCAACTCACATATTAATACAAAATATCCCAAATATGTTCCTAAGGACAAATAATGAATAAAGATTAATATCAAGATGGGAAACAATGAAATCACTGTCACTGAGTTTCTGAAACATGAGTGCAAGTTATTGCACTCCCGTCTTGTTTTTCTTGAATCAAGAAAAGAGAATAAGAGTCTTTAAGAGGTTATGGTTTTGTTTGGTTTTAAATTTGCCAGTAGTGTGCCGGGATTGTGTGCAGAAAAGCAAAGGCATTACTTGAAAGAACATGTGCTTGTTTACTAAATCTAATGAAAGTAGTCATTGTAACCATTATAAAAAAAGGTTCACTTATGAACATAAATGAATTCAGAAACTACCTCAATCATAGTAAAACTGATTTTTGATGTTCATTAAAAACAGGGACAAGGATTTGTTTTAATGTAGCAGGCTTAAATAAAATAAAAAAACAAGTTTATGTCACTTAAAATCGCTGTGCAAGCGCATCAGCGAATCTTTGTTTGCACCAAGAATACTAGTCAGAAAGTACAGGTTTAGTTTCACACCAAAGCAGCACATGTGCAATATAATATTCAATATAGACAAACAATTAAATATAATAGCTTTGCTGTCTATTGTAAATGTTAATTTGATAAATGCCAATTAAATTAATGCCATGTGTTCCATTTTCCCTCTGGTGCCTATCATCCAGTGTGATCTGCAAATAAATGCATTGTGCCTGATACAATTGGCAACATAAATGGAGCAGAGAAAGATGAAGGGGGACTGTGTTTATGTATTTATGTCCTTTTCCTCAGGCATCACTGGAAGCTAACTTTTTTTATGTTCCAAACTATTTCATAAGTTTTCCTTGTGCATTTTCTTCCCATAAGAGGTGTTTTCTAAACTGCCACAATGTGTTCTGACCAGAACAAGGATTTTTCTACCTTATGATTCCTTTTTTATGTTTCTGTTCCATATCTGAATAGTTTTAAGCTTTTAGTGACTGACATGCATTTAAGTCATTGTGTTGATTTTCTGAATATGATAGCAGAAAAACAAGCTTTCTCTTTCAGTTGTGGACATAAAGGCAGGAAGCTCAAGTTAATAAGACTCAATAAGTCAGGGCTTTAGACTAACTTTTTTAACTAGGAGCACAGTTGGATAAAAAATGTTAGGGTGCAACCAGAAAATTTAGGAGCACACACCATAAATCAAGATGCTAATCAAATATTCATATTTCTACTAATTTCCACTATGCACGGTTTACATGGTTTTCAAAAACTTAAAGACAACTACAATTTAGAAAATCAAGACTTTTTCAGGTACCTTCAAGTTAGAGCCCATTTTAATTGTGATATAAGAACAACAGAGGAATCAGTCTATGATTTGACACATATCTTTAATTGATGCCTAAAAATCTAAATTAAACCAGATTGGTTAGCAGAATCTATTCTTGTCACTCCGTGGTTTTTCCAATCTTTATGTTAAATCCAACTGGGAGAAAGTAGGAAAAATTACTTTCCGAGGATGACTGGCAGAATATTTGTAAAACTCAAATGAGCACTTCCATTTCTGGCCACTGTAGGAAAAAAAAAGGGTCTTTTTTTTTTTTTTTTTTTTTTTTTTTAATCACTCCAAAAATTAAACAGCTTCAGAAAGGTCAGCCCATTTATGGAAGGTTCTGAAAAGAATGTGGGAACGCTAGGGCAGATCATTTCCATGTCTTTTGGGACTGTCGATATCTTACTGGCGGGAAATAGCAGAAGAAATTAAGTCAATAGCTTTGAGATTAAACATGATTTTTGCACATTTTATCTTGGTAATATATCCACACAATTGATGTTTCTGATAAATATTTGATTAAAATAATGTTGGCAGCTAGTAAAAAGGCTGTTACAAGAAGATGGCTGTCGAAGGAGTCCCAATCAAAACAGGAATGGATTGCAATTGTGAAAAAAACCTGCACATGGACAAATTCACTACATACTGGATGAAATGGACAGTTCATTGCTTCAAAAGCCCTTCTTGATCAGTACCCCCCTGTAGGCTATGAATATTTGCTCCCCTGAGTGGGAAGTTAATATCATTGTTCCCTAAAGCCTGTTGTGTGTAATAATAATAATAATAATAGGACATTAGTATTTCCTTGTGGGGAGGCATCAATCATTACATACAGCCATTTAAATAATAATCTACTCCATGTAAGTTAGTTGACTTAAATTTAATTTAACCAATAAATCAAATAAATGTATTGTGCATTGTTGTTTCTTTCATGTAATTTTGTTGCATTATTCATAGAGCTAAATTTAACTTCTACACCAACAATAGAATACAATGAAGCATTTTTTTAACAGTGTGGAGGCTAATACTTCCCAAAACAAGCTACAGTATTACACCTGCACTTAAGACAATGAATACCCAGACAAATGACTGATTCTGTAAGGCACAACTTTTTGTCTCCCCTAGATGTCTTGTTCAAATATTAAAAGTTTTTTAGTCAGATAAGAAAGTAATGGCTTTCACTTGTTTATGTTTCTTTTTTAATTGCAGAAAGATTACTTAGGCTATTTATGGCCTGCAGTACACAAAAATGCTGTTTTGTGTCACAATATGTCGAGTCAGAAAGAAAGGCTGTAGGCTCAGAAGAACAACCAAACATCAAAAACAAACATCAGGCAAAAATCCTTTAGAGAAATAACTAACTAATCAAACGAATATCTAACTGAAAATCACATGGATGATTTCACTTTTGAAGGCTGATACTGCATATATCTTGCCTTTTGGGTTAATTTGAACCTCTGCAGCATGACTAACGAGTATATATATGACAAGTCATTATATGAAGATATTAAAATGGGAACTAGAAACTAGTAAAAAAAAAAAAAAAAAGAGGGAAAGAGTGAGAGCTCTGGGTTTCTATGGCAATGACATTTTGGTTGTATGGCCGACAACTAGGGTTGCAAAATTCTGTGAATTTTCAAACTTTTCAAATTTTTTTCAAACTTTCCATGAGAATTTATGGGAATTATGAGGAATCAATGGGAATAAACCAAGAATTTACTAAATTGACGGTACAAGAACTTATTCCCGAGCTTAACTTCAATTGGAAATTTACTGGAAATTTGCCACCCCTTTGTAACTCTATAACAAATGCAGGTGGGAACAAAGAATGTCAAAAAATAAAAACACAGGTAAATAGTGAAAGTAAGTTGCATAGATGGAAACAAGTAAAATAATCGAAAGCATGCCATTAGCTTAACGTTAAAAAAGGCTTCAGAAAAACATTGAGATAATCTAAATACTGGCAAAAGAACTGTGCAGAAACCCAACTTGAGCACAGAAAGAAAATGGCACAGCAGAAATTCAAATATGACACTTGCACCTTTAGAACAGTTATTTCTGAAACCCTGAAACTCCCTGCAATTGTATTAAGTTCTAACATGGAAAAGGTTTTCCACAATGGAAGAAGTGCCAGACAAAAAGGAAATAGCTTTTCAATGTTTAAAATTATCCCACAGTACCATGAGGCTACAAACCTATTCACACTGTAGTGCCAATATCTCCATCCTCTACTCTGTACTTCAATTCTCCTTTTCTCACTTGTCTGAGTTTGCCACTCTTCCTCTCAGGAATTTGAACTTGTCATCCAGGTCGATAAATTCTATCCCCTTGTGTCGCTGAGCACAAATCATAGCCATCATTACAGCCTCTGGTAATTGCTCTTTGCTAAACACATTTCCCCATTTACTCTAATTGGGAGCAGTGTGTAATTCAATTAATTTTTTTTTCAAATAATCAATCAGCTTGTGTCAATCAATGCGTCCAAGTTCACTGCATGTATTTGCGAGTACCCGTGTTGGTGAGTCAGTGTGTGACAGTGTCCATGGTGATGCATTACAGAGTGCAGTTGTGCTGTGTGTGTGGGAGGCATGTGAAAATGCACAAATGGATCCAGCTCTGTATCTGAGTTGTGGCCAACAAGAGTGATTTGTTATTACTACAGCACCATACTGAAATGTACCACAACCAAAAATGATACTTTGCTGTTGATTGTCAGACTATCGGCAAATGACTTTATTCTGTAACTGCTGTCTTTCATACTTCTACAGCTGAAAGTACAGTTATTTAGTATTTACTTTTAACATAGTGTGTGACTGCATATTATGCATGTCTGAGTGTGTCCATGTCACGTGATTTTTGTCACTGGTATACAAGAAGCACTCTTTCTCTGACAAAAGAAAGCAGGTCAAACTGTAAGAATTCTACTTTTGTGTAGTCTTGTAATGTACATTACTCTTGTAATGTACATGTGCTATGCTTTTCTGCCTCTTCTTTGCCCACTATAAAGGAAGAAGAGAGCAAAAGCTGAGAGGAGAGGAGAGGAGAGGAGCTGAGAGGAGAGGAGAGGAGAGGAGAGGAGAGGAGAGGAGAGGAGAGGAGAGGAGAGGGATATCATCTGCCAGCAAGAATATTAAGCATGGATGGTATGGAGAGATACAATCTTTCATTTCTCCACTCAAAAATTAGTGCCTTTGGTGTCAGTTAACTATAAAACAGGTGGATGAGATGTTGTGTATTTGTGAGCATGTATGCAATTGTTCATGTTCCGTTCTGACCTTTCCATGCCGGTGTGTAATAGGTCAATGAGACCTTTCAACCAACCGTATATACGAGAACAGTCTCTTTAGCAGTCCAAGTATACACACACACACGCACACACACACCTGATGGCCATGAACTTATGGCACCGAAACATGAAGGGTAACATGTATATCCTGAACAGTATGTTACATCCAGATGCTCCAACAGTGTTTTGAATGACACTCTGTAATGGGTGAATGAGGTTTAGAAGGCCACTGCAATTCCTCTCATTTAGTCTTTAATATCAGAGAGACATCTAATGGTCAACATTTCACTTCCAGGACACAATGCAGTTGCCATTTGCCTGAATAGACAAGAGCAGTTTCTGAAAGATGGATAACTATAGGTTGGATAAAAGTGAAAGTGCTATAAAGGAAAGAAGCAAACAAATTCACAGTGAGCAGAAAAATGATAAATATATTATATATATAAATCAAAATTTTGATTTCTTGTTTCGTCTTTTACCTTTGTGAGATGTTTTTATCATATTTTGATTTTTTTGTAAATAACTTTGACGTTCCCTTCTTTTTTTCTCTTGTGTCCATCATCTTCCACTTCTCCTTCCACTCCATATGTTCCTTCATTTGCTTTCTTCACTATTCATGCTCAGTACATAAACTGAATCTCAACAATGTGGAAACTATTCACTTAATTGGGAGTCTTATCAGTGAAAACACAAGAGCTTTAATTTAAAAACAAAAACTAGTCACACATTACTGCACTGAGATGGGCAGNTGTGTGTGTGTGTGTGTGTGTGTGTGTGTGTGTGTGTGTGTGTGTGTGTGTGTGTGTGTGTGTGTGTGTGTGTGTGTGCGTGCATGTGTGTGCGTTGTTTACTGGTATTTGGATGAATCCATGCATTACTTTCATCAGTAGCATTTTAATTATGATAACACTTAATTATAATTACTTTCATATCGCTGTGAGCATCATTATAACTGTAAGTTGTCATGCATGCATTCTTCAGTTTCCAAGCACACAAGAGGTAGGTAGGTGTGTGTGTATGTATGTGTGTGTGTGTGTGTGTGTGTGTGTGTGTGTGTGTGTGTGTGTGTGTGTGCGTGCGTGCATGCGTGCGTGCGTGCGTCCGTGCGTGCGTGTAAAAAAAAGTGATTTCACACACATTAGACTTGGCATCAAGTCAATAATGATCTTGCACCCTTTTCTTAAAACTCTCCATGGGAGTATTCTCAAGGTGTGATTAACATGATTAAAAGGATATCGTGTTTTTTGATGCATAATGGTGGTTTTGATTTCTTAAGATCCAGACCAGTACAGATCACAGAAGAGAAGGGAGGAGATAGAGAGTAATTACAATGAAGAGGCAGAAAAGAATGAGGGAATGACAAGGCCATTAAGGGACAGAGAAAGAAGATGTTGCCCAATGGAGCTCTCTCCTTAATGAATTTAACTTCCATCATAACCATCAGAACAAACAAACACACTGTGTACATCTTATTTCTCTTGGTACCTTTAATATCCTTTTACTCAGGATTATTTCCATGCATTTTATTAAATGTATCCATCTTGCTGTCTATCTTCTGATGCCTCAAATGGTATAAAGGAAGTCTTATTCTCTGCAAAAAGAAGCCAAGCCAAGAAAACAGGTAATGAGTAGGCCTATCTACCATGAACAGCTGCAGGGAGTCATTTAATGGAGAGACATGAAAACAGGAATGAGTTCTCTCCTCCACTCCCTCTCTCTTTTTATTTTTAATTCTAGCTCTGACATTGCAATTTATATGTTTTTAACCTTGTTGCTGTAAAACCCTATATTTATACAGTGCAGGGAGAGAACAATGGTGACAGATCTGCAGGTGGACTCAGGTATGTTTTGTTTTTAAAAGTATATATAATACTCAAGTGCCCTGACATAAGGGGGGTCAGCATTTTTTGTTGAACTTATTTATAAGATTGAGTGGAACATTTGCAATCCCCCCAGTGACACACACAAAAGAAAAGAAACAAAGCACGGATTTCTTCAATTTCACCTACTTCAAAAAGTGTATGAAGAATGGTAAAAAGCCTAGAAGGGTCAAAAGTCCTGCAACAATTGTAACAGCTTCCTCAACTAAAAGATATGTAAAAAAAAACAAAAAAAAAATCTGTACCTAAACTATACACAAACTGATCAAATTATAACTTTCAATATTTCAGGTCAACACAGAGCTGAGAGATCTGTGCCTCTCCTGTTTGTGTGTTAGCAGTAATATTTTGCTATTGTGTCCCACTAAAGGTAGCTTAGTCCACAACATATCTCTGTCTTTACAGGCCTTATTCTATTTTCACATCTAATCAAAGACAAAGAAAAGCAGATTCATACAGTATGTTTACTTATACAATTGTGTAATTAAACATAATAATGCTGATCAGCAGAAATTAGTACATTTTGAACTATGTTTGTATGCTTGGCTTTTAAGTAATGTTTTCCCCATTTTTTAATAGTCATCAGAACATTTTGCTGGTTCAACTGCACTCCATTCACCAGGGATTCATATTAGCAGTACCACTGCATAATTTCTTGATGATTATCAATTATTCTGTGGTTTGGGCCTGCTAAGCACTACTATAATATTGAGCTAATTCGTACGTGAATTTCACAAACATTCCAAAACATTATTTTTCAAGTGCAACAGAGGCACACAACAGTACACAACAGTATGATATGAGCTACGGGACAGAGTTTTTCATGTTAACAATACTGATGAGAACATTTTTAATTTTTGAAACGGGTGGAGCTTACTTTTATCTCTGATGACAAAGTAGCCTCATTTTATTGCATGTTTTTGTGTTGTCTACAAGTCCTTGGGACAATTACTCAGCTACACAGACATGAAAGTAATCAACACATTAACAGCGTTAACATATTAAGGACTGGCAAGTTTTCACAAGAGACTTTACATGTCTTAACACCTACACATATACTGACATGCAAGCAGCTATATACAACAAACATGGCACACACATGAATATGTACACAAGTCTTTCACATATACTGCATGTTCAACAAATATGATAATTTGAAGAACATTTCTTTATTCATGGTGGACAAGGGAAGTGTCTCTGTAAGTACACTGATTGTTCAGGGGGAAAAAAGCATAATTTGTAATGCTTGCCGTAGAGAGTCTTGGTGCAGTATGGTCTAAATACTGTTTAAGACGCCTTCAACACCACCAAGAAACATTTCTTGGGGAAAACCGAGGTGCTAATACACATGTAGTTTGACTCTGCCTCTTTTCCCTCCTATTTGTACCACACTGACTGCCAAGTTGTCTATTCTTCTCATCCTGTTTCTTTCTCTAGTTCACTGAACTCTGCTCCTTCCTCCACTTATTCTGTATCCCCCTCTCCTGCCTGTCTTAACCTCTCTTTGGCTTCCCCTAACTCCCTCTAGGCATACACACACTAGCAGCTCTTTCTCCCTACTCTCTCACTCTGATCTCACAAGGGAGCACTCCTGTCCTGCTACTATTCCTCCTCATGGTTTATTTTGCTTTAGGCCTCTCCCTCTCTGCAGGCTCAGCTACCACCCTTCTTCCCTCCCTTCTTTATTTCCCTTTCTTACCGCTCTTTCAGAAAGTGCTGTCTCTCTTCCAGTTCTTGTCTTTCTCCAATATGGTCCTCTTCCTGATCCATCTTTTCATAACAGTGGTAGTAACCCTGACAGAGAACCAGAGATGCCCTCCGTATTGGAGTTGAAAAGTGGGATCTGTGGTGTCTGAAGTATTAGCTCCTTGCAGAATCACTCAGTGAAAATTGCCCCCAGAAAAGTGACCATACAAACAAGGACTTTTTTTAATCTTTAATAATTTCTTTAATCTATAAAAAAGCCTAATCGGAGATAGGAACAATAGGTCCCCACACAAAACTGAGTCTGTGAGGTGGGCTTACAACACCAAGCAGTCAGGCTTTGACGTATGGATCACAGGCATACTCTCCCAGGAAAAAAAAAAAAAAACAACATGCCATAGTTTTTCCGCTTATTCCTTTCCCCTCTACTTTGGCTTACTCTTCTTTTTACTCTGTTTAGATCCATACACCTTCATGGCTTCCACCTTTTTTACCCTTGGGTAAAAGGACAATTGTTTACTAACAATTTATTTGTCTTGTTTACACTGAGGAGTCGCCATCACCATTGCTTTCGACCACCATGTGAATTAAAGTTAGTCACTTGCATCTCAGCAGGAACTGGATGGCATCTCCTCTCCTCTGGCCCCTCTCTTTCAAAACCAGATATGGTTGATCAGCCCATGTTCTTTCTCCCTTGGTTTCATCCTGCCTTCTGTCAATTTTATTGTCCTACATTGCTCCCTTTTTCCTCATTACAGACAAGAAACTGTCATTCCTCTCATCACTTTCACACTGCGATATCCATGCTCCATACTCTCCCACCTACCTCTAAAATCTCAAAGACAACAAAAGAAAGGTTGTCTTGGCCTCAGCTCAACATGCATTCTTGTCCTGCCTATCATATCTCATTTCCTCTTCATCCTTCACTTGCCTCCACACTCATCTTGCTTCTTCTCTCCAGCAATTTTCTGTATCCTCTCGTGCTTCAAGGCTCATTCACACTGGGTGTGTGTTCAGCTGACTTTCTGTTTGTGCTTAGCATGAGCCACCACTTTTTCTACCTCCCTTCCTTGTCCTTTGTTCATGTTCACACTCAGCTGGTGTCTTCTCCTCCACTAGTTCCCACTTGCTGTGTCCTCTTCTGCACCTCCTGGTTATCACTCCTGCTATACCGCCTCACCTCCTTACTTCCCTCTTTGCCTTCTTACACTCTTCCTTCATCTCCTCTTTCCTTCACCAGTGCTTAACACTTCACACTGAGCTGTTTTCTGCCCTCCTTCATACTTCCCGTCCTTCATTTCCTCTTTCTGTGCTTCCCTCCATCAGAGAGCAGAATTACACTTCAAGCAGTGCATGATAGGGGGTCCGAAAAGAAGCTAAATGCACAATTGTCCTGCTTCAGAAAAATACTTTCACTGAATACTTTTTTCACTAAATACTTTTCACTTCCCGTCTTTACCTACACACACCCATACAGACACACACAAATCACATTCCAATCTCATATTCACTATCATTATCTCTTTCACATTCCTTTCATCTATCTCACTTACTTCTAGCCCCATCTCAGTGGTGTGGCCTGCATGATTTGTCTGTCCCATTACAGTCATAACAACAGTCTCTGTCCCTTAATGGCTCTCGCTTTCCTCCCTTCCTCCTTTTTATGCCATTACACAACTCTTTTTGTTCCATTTTTAAGAAACAGACTGTGGCCCCCATCTCTCCACAAATGACTGCCAATACCCTTGAGCAAAGCCATTTTCTACAATTTGCTCCGATTGTGCTGACAGTTATATGAGGTAGCCTCCAGGTGACTATGCATGTATGTGTCTGTGTTCTATTCTTATTTGTATAGTTATTTGTAGTAATTAGGGTCTATGCACATGTTTCTGATCCTCTAGGAATCATATATTCATTTTCTGTTTTAACCAAAACAATTATGTAGGAATTACAATGAAAATCTTGATAGTATCTGCACCAAATAGTTTTTGGTGCAAATTCAAGAAGCTCACTATCATCATCCATTCAGAAAATCAAATCAGTAACTCAATAAATATGACCTAATCACAGACATCTATTGGATAATGTCACATGAAATCTACACATTAGGCAAAATTCCTAAATTACATGAACCCCTGCAGGTAACTGTGTGAACATGACTAATGTCTGTAAAGCAACTACTATGACAGGACATCTGTAATGTTAATGACTGGTTTTAATGGGATCAGAGTTCTCCGGAATCTGTCACCGAGTTTACAGAGAAGGGAGTGCCAACTGTATTTATGAGCTGTTACAGGAGAAGGCTGCACATTTCACTATAGCACCCTTCTCACAACAACCAGAAAGGAATAGAATATTGATAGGTTACACATGTACTGCACCTAAATCTGACACAACTTCTGACCCTCAGTGCATCTATGACAAGCTATGATTTGCTTGTATCTTATCTAGCTTTATTTAGTCTTGTATTTACAATAATATAATAATATCCTACAGTAAAGATCTTCACAGTAGATTACTCCTACTCTACCTCACCCTATCCCATTCAAATAGTGCATACGCCATTCTACTTTTGGTAAATACCTTTCGGTCAGGAACATTCATCATAGATCAAACTATTTAGTGAAACAAATACAGTTTTACTTTGCACTGAAGGTTCGCCTCTAAGATACTCCCTGGATTAACCAGAAGCATGCTGGTGTGTTATGGTGAGTTTGACAATGGCTTAAACTTATGCCAGAATATCCCTTTAAAGCAACTAAATCTGCACCGCTCTTACCTCCAATAACTTTTCGCTTCACATATATGGAGGGCAACATCTTTGTGGTAAGATGCAACCTGATTGGCATCTCCTAGCAGGGTTCCAGTATGCTAATTAAATGCTTATATCCCTGGTTTTCTATCAGTGTATAAGGTTGCGTGTCTGATGCTATTAATACCCCTATAGTGATAGTTATTCATTTAGAGGGGGGAGTGGGGGTGATTGAATTCAACTGAAGTGCCTCCAACATCAAGGGTTGCCATGGTGTCACTTAATTGGCTTCAGGTTCAAGTGAGAAGAGGTAGCATTGACTCGCAGCACTTCCACACATTTCTTTCCCCTCTTGACAAGCCTGCATGATGTGACATTGGGGGTCGAAATCGTGATCTTATGATCTCATGACAGAAAGCATGCAGGCCTGCTTCTCTCTAAGTGTGATTGACCTACAGAGATGTTTAATTGGCACCTTTGGGTAAAAAGTGAGCTGTAGCAGATTATTCACCTCATTCATAATTCACCGGACTGGTAAAAGGAATATATGTTAACACAAGAAATATTAATTTGAATTGCACAACTGAAGGAGTGATATTTACAAATGTCTTTGTGTCCGTATGTGTGAGGAGAATGCATATGCACAGTACACCGCCATGTCGCCTAGCACTGGAATCAGTCATTGTAACCGTATTGATGGTTGACTGCGACAGAAGTCAATTTTCTCTCAAAAGAACAAGTGAGATGAAACAAGTTTGATGGCCTGTGCAGTATTTCTCTGCCCTCATCCTTGTGGGATCATCTCTCCCAATCCCTGCTTTGGCTCTCTGGGGTCTACTCTTGCAGATTATTATTGCGGATCCATTTCTTTTTCTCCTTCCCTCCTTCCCTCTGCTCCACTCCACTGGGAACTCACACAGAAAATAATCCCTTCTCCCACAAGCAGTGACAAGAATAAAATAGTTTAACAAAGCTAATTAAAAAGTGAAGATTGATGTATGTGTTCGTAGACAGAGTAAGGGATTGGGGTAGAAGAAAAAGAAGAGGATAATTTGAGTAGGTGTTGTCTGAATGGCTACAATCATAACTTCCTTGTGTTCATACACAAGCACACACACACATCTACACTGACATAACAATAGGAAAAACAATGTACAATACTGTGTGTCCATAGTAGTTCATGCAAACATTCACAATCTGACACTCTTGCTAATACACACACACACACACACACACACACACACACACACACACACACACACACACACACACACA
>JANJYP010010695.1:0-14750 GCA_024605115.1 Rastrelliger brachysoma | reverse complement strand
GCGCGTGTGTATGCCTTGCCTGTTTGTTTAACACCTGGTTTAAACAGGTCATCCTTTGAGAGACGGGGTGATTTCAGGGTAAGTTTACCAAATTTTCAGTAGCTCAGGCTTTGTGTTTATAATTTCTGGTTCATAGAGGAAAAGATAAAATCCAAACTATCTTCCCTTCATTCTCTCAATAAACGCCACCAGCCAAGGAGTGAGCAAGGGTGATGGCGTGACCACCTGATGCAATAATAAACGCATGCTGCTTAAAGCCGCTCTTCCACATAAACAGATGTGGACTGGCAGGGCTCCACATGACTGTGGATTAAAGCAAAGTTAAAATTCCTTCAAAAATCTGAAGACTGTAGTAGAATAAAAACAGGTCTGTGAGCTTGGATGTTTTCTGTCTGCTTGAGTACGTATGTACATGAGTCACACCCACATGTGCTTGCTTAAGACAACAAACCAGTTGCTGCTCAGTCGGGACACTGAGGCCACATCTTTCTCCCTCACTCCTGGTCTCTCTTCCTGTCTCTCTCTCTCTCTCTCTCTCTCTCTCTCTCTCTCTCTCTCTGTCTCTCTCTCTCTCTGCCCTATGAAGACGTCAGCAGTGTGGGGAGCAGTTGGTTCTAGTCAGCACAGTCAATCAGCGAATGAGGAGCTTTGTCCTGGTGAAATAAGGCATAACATCCTGGCACCTTTGGAGTAACTTATGAGGTTTATGCAAATATAAAATCATGCTGGTTTTTGCCTGGTTTTCTCTTCCACAAAGTGACTGACAGCTGATGAGACTGTCTGAGTGTTGAGTGTTGAACATGTAAGGTGTTAAACCTATTGACAGGAAGGAAGAAAGCGGAAAGTACACTCAGAGATTTTTGTGATAGGCACTTTACTTGCATCTTCAGTGTTTATCTCGGTTACAATTTGTACCAAGTGTGAGATGACCCAAATCTCATCTCACAGTTAATAGCAGCACAACAGGTATGCTTACATCTAGGCAGGTAAAATTCAATGGTATTTGAAAAAAAATACTTATTTTGAGCAGTGGTTTAATCACTATTCTTGAACTTGATCTAATAAGGCTAATATTCTCATTTCTCAATCCTGAAACAATGAATCAAAAAGAACTGTATCACTGAAGATGCAGAGATTTGACTAATTTGACATAATTTCTGTCAACATGGGGTCTAACCACCCACAGATTATGGTAGGCACAGCACAGACAAACACCGAAAAGTGTTTTGTGACAACCTTTAAATGTTACCCATTGCTGTACAGTGACTGTGACAAACACTGCCTGGTGGGGGAAGCCCCTTCATTCACTGTGCTACCGATGACTCATCAGGAGCTGAAAGGTCAGGGGTCAGCTCTTTTGTCACAAGCATCAAACAAACATGCCGGGGACTTAGTGAGTCATCCATCCTTGGGGACATGGTGGGGTCGATTTGCGTTGGGCTTTGTGCGGTGTTCAGTAATTGTCTCTCTGTCACCTACCTCTGACAGAAGGCAACAACAGGCAGATAAGCAGATAGAGCAGCTATTTGATGCCAGATCCCTGTTTCTGTGTGATATGCTAACACCAGCTCTGCTCTGCAGCTATGGGGGCAATATGACAAGGAGGTTTGCCTGCAGCGATAGTGAAGAGTAAGCAGATTATTTTTCAAACATCACCACCAGGGCCTTAAGCATTGGTAGGTCAGTTCCAACGGTAAAAGAAAACTTGTGATCATATCCACAGCATAATCTGATGCGACTAACACAAGGCCAGCATTCCACAGCAGCATTCCTGGACTCCTCTGAACAGAGCAGAAAAATGTCTGGCTGCTTCAGAGCAGCAACAGGTGGTGTGGTGTAATCTTCTGCATTGTTTTGTAATAAACTGTGTTATATTTCAATAAGCAAACCAAAGTTTATGATGACAGGGACGCCGAGTTGAAGTGTCAAGTATTTAAACAGACATACAGCGCTGGATGTCTTTATCAGCGGCAGTTTCCAGAATCCCATTGGATCCATTTGGCTTTTCATGCAAGTCAATTAGTAGGGAGATTTTTTTTTACGACCCCTTTACACTGCCAGCTTCTTCAATGTTTCTGACAGATTTTATCCCTCTCACGCCAGTTTGTCTTTTCCCAGGCGCATCTCACTCTGCGTGTAAAAGGTCAGGCAGCACACTCCTGCTGGCGTCACTTTAAAAGCTGGGAGAAAAATGACACTTATCAAATTCCCTCCTATCATGTTTTCTGCTCCTCTCCCCATCACTCTATGACCATAGGCTAATTTTCGGCTTGTCACTCTGCCCAAGATGATCAAGCCTCCACTTCCATTTAATTATCAACTCACTCAGTGTACAGCACAGGCCGGAACACATACAGGTCACATTTAATTTTCTATCATCTTAAAATCCACGTCCCCTCTTCTTACCCACTTGACAAAAAAAACTAGGAGAGCAACAATATGGGCTCAAAAATATCCAAGTTCACTTTCTTTCTCTCTCTGTCTTCATCCCTCCCTCCTCATTTCCTCTACCACATTATGTAACATTCAGGCTTTGGTAACTGTTACTATGCATGTTCTAAACTTGGCCTACTAGGCTGAATACACCTGTATGCTAATAGGAAGGGATTGCACCATTGGACGGTGTGGGCGGAAAAAGAGGTGAGGAGGTGTGACGGAGGAGTTTCTTTTTATCTGTCTGTCCTGTCTCCCTGTCTGACTGCCTGGCATTGGCAGCTGACAAATGCTAGCACAAAACTTAGTATTTGCTCCCACATACAGTATGTGGGTGTGAGGATTCACTCTCGGTCTATTTTCAATTTTTCTATTGCCCTCACCCTTCCTTCCCACTTTCTCCAGCTCTCTTTTCTCAACCTGCCTCCATATTCTCACATTCTATATATCTCTATTTCTTTGCTTTTGTCTTCTCTCCACCTTTATATTTATGTTCCAACTTCTCACCTCCTCTGTCTTTTTTGTTGTTGTTGTTTTTTTTTCTCCCTTCAATGTGTACTTCCCCGTCTTTTCTTTGTGGCAGATTGGGGCANGTTTTTTTTTTTCCCTTCAATGTGTACTTCCTCGTCTTTTCTTTGTGGCAGATTGGGGCGTGATTAAATATTAACCAGGGCTTGTGCAGGGTGTGTTTGTGTATGTGCGAACAGGGGCGTGGTGACTGCGTAGGTAATGGGAGAGCCTTTCTTTCATGCCGGCTGGCACTGCGTTGGAGTTTCATCAGGCGAGGACTCCTCTGGCTGGTTTGTGTGGGCAGCAATGGGGAAGACATCGAGGAAAATGAACCGGCTGACCGAAAACACACACACAAACATGCAACACTGCACACATCTNCACACACACACACACACACACACACACACACACACACACACACACACACACACACACACACACACTGATTCTCCTTCCCTTGCCCTTACAGCATCTGGCTTCCACCCCCCTCCATGCATCAGAGTGAAGTGAGGCCCAAACAGCCACTGTGAACTGTTTATCATCTTTATTACTTTATTACTTTTCTGAGAGTTTTCCCTAACCTGATTTTATTACATTGTCATCAGATGATGAGTTCTCTCATCTGCTCTCTCTACTCTTCTTCTTTCCTTTGCCACAGATTTATCGACCTTGGTAGGTGATGCATGACAGTAGCAGTGGATGCAGACAGGAGTTTGGATTTGGTATCATCACCTCACCACACAGACATAGTCACTTTGTGTAACTCACCATCATCATGTCCCATGCTTTGGTTTTTGTCCCCTCCAACTAACAGGCCTGGAAAAGAGTAGTATCTCTCTTGCTGAAAGACAAAATTTAAACGAAACTTTTAAGAGTGTGTGCGCGCAGTGGGAGAATCATTTTCCTCCTAAAATACATCACTGCTGTGCAGTGCCACATACCTTCAAAAGTTATTAAATCTGATCATTTATATGTATCTGACTGTATGAATAAACAACATTACACATTCTCCAGCTGCGCCCTCTACTTCAGGCTTATTTGGATTTTGTGAAGGAGCCTCTGCTCCAGATCATCCATAATATATGACAGAATTTTGCTATCAGTCTAATGGGGGTAAACAGAGAGATTTGCCGGAGGCTGAATGGGAAATGCCTGGGAGAGAATACAATCCAGTAAAGACTTTAAACCTACTGTGTGTACCCAAATTGCGTTTTGAGGCCGTATCTATCTATCTATCTATCTATCTATCTATCTATCTATCTATCTATCTATCTATCTATCTATCTATCTATCTATCTATGGCACCAACACCTGTTAATAAAGGGCATCTTTAAGAGTCTAAAATCAAATGATGTTTGCGTCTCTCACCTGCTGTGCCCTCTCCAGCGCACCCGCAGCATCTCTCTCTCTCTCTCTCTCTCTCTCTCTCTCTCTCTCTGGCCACCTTAAACTGTCCTGCCCACGATGTTTCACAAAGAGGTTGCTTGCATATAGATCCAGTCTGCAGCAAGGGAAACACATTGATTTCCCGTCAGCATCCACCGAGGAGTGCTGGCGCGCCAGCCGAAGCTGGAGCAGCCGGGGGGAACATCGGTATCCCGCAGGCGTCCTGGCAGCTGTGCGCAGCGTTGTTAATGCGGCCCATTAGGCCGCTGAGTGGCAGAGAGATTCCCCGAATATTGAGCCGGGGACACCCCTCAATTAGACGGATTGCACTGCACCTCGTCAGCATCCGCGGCTATCTGCTCTCATTAATCAATGACACAGTGGAGAGAGATGGAAAGTTAATTTAGAGGAAGTTTGCTACCAGTCACCAGAGTTTGCACATTCAAAGGCTGCATTTAAAGCCGTAGCCATAAAATATCGATATTTACATCAAATGTCAAAATCAATTTAACGTGTCTCTAATAATTAGTTACAAATATGCCTATAGCGAGGCTTGTAAATGCAATGGCAATATAGCTTCCAACCCTAACTCTGTATGAAATCTGTATTTCAGCATGAAATCTCTGTGTTTAACTGGCTTTGATTTAAACTGAATGCATTCTTTATGTTATGGTGGGGAAAGTCACACAGAATTTCGCACAGACAGATCTCAAATGTTCAAACATTTAAGCCTACTAAATAAATGTAAAACAGTTTATCAGTTGCAGCAAGTTTATCGTTGTGCTTTAAAAAAGATTAGCAGGATTCTGCTGCTGACATTAGTTATTGTGAGCGCTGGACATGATTTGCACTACAGTCTCTCATTCACTGCCAAGCAACGAGCAGCGCTGCCTCAGGAAGTTCCAAATAAGGACAGGGAAATGGAAACCCACCGGAATAGGTCCTTATGTAGTCACGACCTTATAAGGCACGGCGGAGCCGGGCTTTCCGGCAGCGGCGCAGCCTGCTGCACAGATGGGAAATCCAAATCAAATCTATGGGGCGACGGGGAGAGAACAAGAATTATGCCGCTGTCTTGCGGAGCTGTTCTCCTATGAAGATACATTGATTCGGGACAGAGGAAGAGCGGTGTTGTCTTCGCAATTTACTGCGAGAGCTTAATATAAAGTCTCTCCTCTCTGCTTTTCCCCCAGGCCAGCGTCATGTGTCCTCCACTGCAGTGCCTAAATATGGGCTTCCTCCGCTCCAAATATGGACATCTACGTCACGGCAAGAGTGTATAAAAGAAGCAGGGAAACCTCTCAGCTCAGAGAGAGTCCTGAGAGCCCACTAGCGCAACTGTTAGAGCAGCGATAGATAGACAAACACATAGAACTCCCTAACTGAGAAATATCACACCAAAAGTAAAAAGTCAATTCAAAACAACATTCGGTCAAAACCCAATTGGATAAGTCATTTATACATAGAAAAAAAAAATCAAGATTAATCTGTTGATTAATTTTGATTAATACAGGGAATGAGTATAAAGGACACTTTTGATTTTTTCTGAAAAGACAAGTGGATCTTTACTCATCTCCGAGAGAAGGAGGAAAACAGCAGGACAACTGGAGCGGAAGAGTTACGGAGCGAAGCAGAAAACAGCATCTTCCTCGGCATCAGCAGAAGTGTGTAGCGCTCCGTGAGCTGGGTTAAGTGATTCCCTCCACCTGCGAGGCACCGCTCTGCTAGCGTGCACCCAGCCTCCCTGCACTCCGCACCAGCGACCAGCGCAGACTCAGCCCTGCAGCTCAAGCACCAGCAGAGGATGGCTGCAGCCAAGACCGAGATGATCCTCCCAGCCCTGCAGCTCTCAGAGCCTCTGAACTTCCCTCACTCCCCCATGGATAACTACCCCAAGCTGGAGGAGGTGATGATGCTCAGCTCTGCAGGGACCCCCTTCCTAACCGCCTCCGCACCCGAAGGTGCAGGCTTCGGCTCTGGAGAGCCAGGGGAGCAGTACGACCACCTTGCTGGAGGTAAGAGATGGAGATCGCTTGTTTTGCTTCTACTCTACTAAATCTGAACTTGCTAAGCTACACTAAAGAAAGTTCATATTATAAATAAATATAGCTATAGACTATAACTTATTTTTTGATGCTTTGTTGTGTATTATTAATTCACTTTATAGTCAAAGTTTGAATATAACTGCATATATTAAAAATCCAGTCCATATCCATTATTTTTATAATAGCAATGGAAAATTTAAACTAGTGAAATTGCTGACTACAATCAAATTTGAATTTTAGCCAGCTGGATATAATGCATCAGTAAAAAAAAAACAACCAAAAAAAAAAAACACAAATACTTGACAATTAAAAAACATCTTACTTAATACCAGTTTATCGATAGCTCTAAATCCCTGTTCACTCTAGAGGACTTAAACACTGCTCAGTCACAGCATGCCTCTAGACACTCCTACAGCTCAATTCAAAATGCATTCCTAAAACCAGCTGAACTGCAGTTTCAGTAATCAATTGCCTCAGGCTCAGTGATGGGCTTGAAGAATGTGTGTGTGTTTGTGTGTGTGTATGTGTGTGTGTGTGTAGGTGTGTGTGTGTGTGCGCAAGACAGGAAGTTAGAAATAATGAAAGAAAGATCGAGAGTTAGAGCAGAGGAAAATGAGAGTATAGAAAGGCTTAGCTTGCACAGCAGGTCTTGCTGAGATATGGAAGAGATAATTTTAGAGGGGGGAAAGAGCTTAGTTGGAGGGGATCTCTCTGCGTGGGCATCTGACTGATCTGTTACAGAATAGGGGGGTGATACACTGTCCACACCTCTGCCAGGATTCCCCTCTCCCTCTCTCTGGATATTGACAGTTTGATTAATGTCTCCCCTTTCTCTCCTGTCCCTGCAGATACGTTACCTGATATCCCCTTCAACTGTGAGAAGTCAGTGGCAGAACAGGCCTACCAAACCCAGAGGTTGCCCCCCATTTCTTACACAGGCCGCTTCACTCTGGAGCCCGCCACCACCTGCAGCAACAGCCTCTGGGCGGAGCCAATCTTAGGCCTGTTCACTGGTCTGATGGGAAACATTCCTCCCAGCTCCAGCTCTTCCTCTGCTGCCTCACAGACCACCTCATCCTCCTCTTCATCCGTCCCGTCCTCCTCCACTTCCTCCTCTTCTACCTCCTCCTCATCTCAGAGCTCCAGCCTCAGTTCCTCCATCCACCACAGTGAGCCCAACCCCATCTATTCAGCTGCCCCAACCTACTCCAGTCCCAACTCTGACATCTTCCCAGACCAGGGCCAGTCTTTTCCCAGCTCAGCAGGAACAGTGCAGTACCCTCCTCCTGCCTACCCTAATGGCAAGACCTGCACCACAAGCTTCCCTGTACCCATGATTCCTGACTACCTCTTCCCTCAGCAGCAGGGAGAGATCAGCCTTGTGCCCCCTGACCAGAAGCCTTTCCAGAGTCAATCAAGCCAGCCCTCTCTCACTCCTCTGTCCACCATCAAGGCCTTCGCCACCCAGACTGGTTCCCAGGACCTAAAGAGCGTCTATCAGTCCCAGCTGATTAAGCCCAGTCGCATGCGCAAGTATCCCACCCGACCAAGCAAGACACCTCCACATGAGAGGCCCTACGCTTGCCCCGTGGAGACCTGCGATCGTCGCTTCTCACGATCCGATGAGCTGACTCGCCACATTCGCATCCATACAGGCCAGAAACCCTTCCAATGCCGCATCTGCATGCGCAACTTCAGCCGCAGCGACCACCTGACAACACACATCCGCACTCACACTGGTGAGAAGCCGTTCGCCTGCGAGATCTGTGGACGCAAGTTTGCCCGCAGTGACGAGAGGAAGAGGCACACAAAGATTCATCTAAGGCAGAAGGACAAGAAAGCTGAGAAGGCAGGAGCAGTGGTAGTAACTGCAGCACCAGTCTCAGCTCCCTCACCTGCTTCCAGCTACCCCTCTCCCATCACCTCATACCCCTCTCCAGTGTCCTCTTACCCTTCTCCCGTCACCTCATGTTACTCATCTCCCGTTCACACTTCCTATCCATCTCCTTCCGTCGCTACCACCTACCCGTCAGTCTCTATGTCCAGCACCTTTCAGTCCCAGGTAGCCTCTTCCTTCCCCTCTTCGGTTGCCTCCAACATCTACAGCTCCCCCGTCCCAACTCCACTATCAGACATGCAGACCACTCTCTCCCCAAGGACAATCGAGATATGCTAAGAAAAGAAAAAAACTGTTTTTAGTCTCTCCGCGCCTCTCCTTCCTTAAGGTTCTTTGAGGGGAAAGAAATGAGCATCAAAAGACTTTGTTTTTCCCCTCCAAAAAGCACTTTTCTGTCTGCTCCCTGTGCAGTGTTAGGTGAATCTTGAGATTTGCCTGAAAGTGAGAAAAAGACACATGTCAAGGACTGGGCAAAGACAACAGAAGATGAAAAGGGATTTTTTTCCGTCTCTGTAAAACAAATGCAGCGCTTCAAATGCATAAGGGACTCAACAGAGACAGAGTAGAGACTGGCACCTACAGGTCTCTGCAATTAGGTCGATGAAAACCAAGAGACAAACAGATAGAGGGAAGATTTCCAGCAGTCGTGGTGCTAAGGGACGTCAGCCCTTGCAGGCACTCATACAGTACTAAAGACAATGAATGATATACATAAGCTACCATATATGTATATTGTACATGTGCCATGTTTCGTTTTTATCATTCTTTGGTACCATTGATGTGAAAATTATTTGCATATTTGCATTGTATTATTTGAAGTGAGCAGGGCCATATTTTCTACATATTTTCGCTATTACGTAGTGATGATGCTGTGATACGTTTTGACATTGTTTGAAAAAAGCACTTAAGTATTCAAGCATGAGTAAGAGTGATGTTAGTTTCTGTTTGTAAATATCATCCACTGGTACTATCTCTTTCTCTCTTTCTCACATGTGACATATCGCTCAGTTATATGGAAAAACAGAGAAAAGAAAAAAACATTCAAAAAAAAAAACTAAACAAGACAAACGCTCCCGTTATTTGGTGCCTTTTGTGAAGCCTTGCTGAAGTTATGACTCGGCTGCGTGCGAGAGAGGATGCACTGCATCTCGCCTTAAGGGTTGAGGGAATATTTTTGTTACAGAATGTAAGTCATGCTTGGAGGGAGGAAAAGGGAAGAGATATGAGGGCACCGCTTCATTTCATTAGAATGTAAGCAAAAAAGGAGAAAAATTATAAAGTATATTTTTGTAAAACTTAAGTGTAAATATCCACATCTTCAAGAGCTGGAATGTTGAAGTTACCTACTGAGTAGGCATGGGATTCTTTTGTATGTTATATACATGCAGTTCATTATTTTGTGGTTATCTTTATTTTGTATTGTGTTTGTTAAAACAAGTGACTGTTTCTGGCTTCTAAACACATTGAATGCGCTTAACTGCCAATGGGATATTTGGTGTACAAGATATCCTCCCAGAAATGAAATATAAATAAAAATATGAATATATGTATATTTGTTTTTTACTTTATTGTTTGACTTCTGTGTTTTCAAATATTTCCATTGGTACCATTTCATGGAGAGACATCTTTAGTCTAACCCTAACCCATTTTGACATGCACATCCCTCATGCTAATCTTTCATACGTGAACATCACATATTCCATCATCTTACATGATAATTGTATGCAGATTATTAGTGGATTTATACCATAACTTCACATCACAGAGAGCCTGTGTAATTTAAAAAGAAAAATCTACACAGCATGATCTTACGGAAACTCTTCATTTCAATCACTGTTCTCTAACTGAACCCTGTTTTAACGATAACACTAACGCATGACTCCCATGCCTATAAACACTGAAGATGAGGAATTCTTATCTAGATCCAACATGCTCTTGAAGATATTAGACTTATCTAAATTTCTATTTCATTTGAGATTTTGTGATACACACTGGCCCGGACTGTTGCATACACAGACTTCCAGCAATTTTATGTTGGCAAAATAGCAGTGGAAATATTTTTTCCTTTTCATGCTGTTAGAGAAATGGTTTTGAGGGGAATAAGGAAATTTTAAACTGACTCAGATATACACAGGGTTATTTTTACGGGGTACAGGTGAAATCCATCACATGATAATTACCCTCTTTTCCGCAGATGTGGTCGGCGAGATGCTGTCACCTCGATGCGAATGAGCTGTAACACACAATTGGGCTATATCCGTATAGGTTGGGCTGAATTGCTGCATGGGTGCAGCTAAAACAGACTGGCCCTGAAGGTTTAACTGTTGTTTCTTTTGGTTTTTCAAGCAGAATATAACAGCTTCGTCACACCAACATTATTCATATCCCACAATTCCTTAGGCAAGGAGTCCTTGCTATGTGTTTGAGTATGAAAATAAAACAGCTCGGTTTTTTGTCCTATGTAGACAAGAACCCACCTAAGTTTTTCTCTCTGAGCTTTGGAGTAATTTTCTGTTGTGAAATGCACTAACCAAAATACTCACAAATGCAAACACGGCTAAAATAGAAAACAAGAAAACAAGTTGAGGGGAGTGATGGAGGGAAAGGAAAAATAATTAAGATAATTGGTCTCCTGATCCCAAATTGACTTTCTTAATTGGGTCTGATGAGTTGTGTGTCTTTGTTACTGTGTGCGCACATGTACTGTACGCAGGCATTTGTATGTGAAATACACATTGACTATAGTCCTTTGCTAATGTAGTTGTTTCCTGCTGTGTATCTGTGCACCGCTGCAGTGATGTGTAAGTGTGTAATTGTGTGAAATGTGCCGTGTTAGCAGCTGTTGTTCTGCTCTGTTATTCCTAAGTCAAAGCTCAATGTCCCAAAGAAGCAGATCTACCTGGACACCAGGCTTTCATCTGCTGACACAGTGTGTGTGTATATGTGTATGGTTGTGTGTGTGTGTTTATGCTTGTTCTACCACATATAAACAGTTGCAGATGATAGAGCAAAAGCTAGTGGAAAAATAGTAACAGAAGGTAACAATGGTCCATTTCTCAATTTCTTGGATGAAATCTACATCACTGCTACAATTAAATAAATAATTGAAATGCACACACATAACACACACACATATTTTAATGAACCATGCAAACACGAATCAACACTGTGGTTTATCTCCATGTCAATTCATCTTGATGTTTAAATAATAATATTCTTAACTCGGAAGTTAAGTTATCATTTCCTGTCATTGTTTACAGCATTTTTTTTCAGTTTCTGGCAAATCAAGAGCCAGTCATCAGCTTTTGCATCAAAACTTTCTCACTACCCGATTTTAGCAGACTCTTTTATTCAATCTGAAAACCACAGATTGTGTTTCTCTCAGTTATGTCTCACATTAAGAGACAATACTTCAATATTGCACTGAAGGTTATGGCCTGAATTTATCACAGTCCATGAACAAAATGCTAGAAAGACACATGGCCAATATCCCTTAAAGTATGAGGGAATTGTGTAGCCCATCATATCCTCTTGCTCACATATCAAAGCTCACATGCTGGGCCTGTTCTGTTTGGGGACGTGCAAGAGGAGCACAAGAGGAGTTGGGAGTGCAGTTGTGTCATGGCTTCACTCTATTGTAACCCACAACGGAGCCACCTCACACCCCCAATGGGCTTCCACTTCAAGAGCAATGCCTTTGTTCAAAAATGTATTTGTTCTCTTATTCTTTTTGAGAACTGTGTAAAACAAAAAAGGACGAATGGCGAAAAGAACCATTCTTTCTCCCAAAGCCATCCAACCCCATCCCACTAACACCTCTCTACCTCTCTCTGTCTGTGTGTCTCTATCCCTCTCTCTCCTTCTCTGGTAGTGCATATTTTGCTAGAGATGCTAATGATCTCCCCCCCCTCTGTATTCTGATGCAAGGTCTGTCTACACTTTTCCCTTTCATCCACATACAAATGTGCTCTTATTGCCTCTTCGCCCTCGGGCCTTTTAAGATGCCTTTTTGAAATATGCCGTTTGATAAGCACATCATTGGCCAAGTCCCCGCAGTGATTAGAGCTCTCTTTAATGTGAGCAAGTTAGAGAGTGAATGAGGGGCTCCAGGGCCGGCAGCTATCCGTTCTCCTCTGCCCTCACCCCTTGACATCTCCCAGGCCGCTGGGGAGAGCACTGTGTCGGGTAGGACGACAGAGAGCCCAGCTTAGCACATAGACATCGCTGGCCATCCTCCATCCTTCATCTCCACATGGAGATTAAACAAGGAAGGAAAGACACTGGAGGATCGCCTTCATAGAGACAAGGTACTGTATGCTGGAAGGATAGATTCCTGTACTTTATCACAGGAATGTGACAGGAGGACTGCTCTCTAATGTCTTTTAAATATGCTCCATTGATCTCATGTTCAGAGCCTCACTCTGCCTCGCTGGGATGGCTTTTTTATCTTGCCAATAGGGAATGCTGAGACAGTTGTCAGGTGCTTTCTCCTGTTCTGCCTCTTGCACTCAACACCTGTTGAGTCTTTTGGGATAAGTAGGTTATATTTAAACTGCTTGATTTCCAGCCTGATCACGGTCACATTTCAGGTGGATTGCAACATTTACAAAGGCACAGTATTTAGGAAACGTGCTTGGCATATAACACGTTGAAAGTAAAATAATGTACAGCAAACCTGGAGAAAAAATAGCGATCCAACAATTTCAAATATTTCCTCATGTTGTAAAAGAAATACAGGCCTACTGACCTGAAACAACAGATCCCCTCTGATTTGCACATAAGACAAAAAGACAACACATGACAAGATGTCATGTATTTTCTTCACTCACTCAGATAAGATGTGTGAACGTTTTGAATGTATGTTAGTTGTTGCTGTACCTGTGCAAAACACATGAGATGTAAATGCGCCACAACAAACAAACAAATTATTATAGACAGACAGACAGACAGACAGACAGACAGACAGACAGACACAGACAGACAGATTTAGAGAGTTGCACAGTTGTTACNAGACAGACAGACAGACAGACAGACAGACAGACAGATTTAGAGAGTTGCACAGTTGTTATATTTCCTCTTCCTATTTTCCATCATTAATTGTGTGTGTGAGGTGGTCAGGATTATCTATAAAGGATCTCCTACACCACAAGTTCAAAGGTGGTTTACATCCAATTACAGAGCCAGCCTTAATCAGCTTATAGTAAGTAAGTCTGTTGTTGTATGGTCATCCTAACATAAGATGTAATGACAATAGTCAGTAGTCATTGAAATCAGATTGAATTGTGTTCTTTGGAACATGAACAAAGCAAGTTGTCTTTAACAGCACCAATATTTTCTAGTTCAGGCTCAGGTTTGAGAGGTGTTGCAGAATAGCAAACAGCTGCCTGGAGTCTGTCTGTCTTCTAACCTGGCTAGTACTACAGGTGTCCTTCCAACTTTAGATCTACTTTATAAACCATGCTTGTTTGAAGTAGATGGCTTTGAACAGACAACAAAATTGTGCATGCTTAAGTACTGCCAAATATGACACCTCTTCAATTCGGCATCAAGTACACTACAGCTTTACAAAAGGCACCTGGGTGGCTCTGAAATGCAAACAGGCCCTCATAAGTCTTTATGTGTCAAGGCTAGTAAGTAGGCTTGAGTTGTTTCTTTTCTGTCTGTGAGCCTGACTATCTTATGCAGCACCTCAAATAAAAAAATCCCAACAATAATTAAAAAAAGAGAATTATTCTGTACATTGAAAATGCAAGTGAATTATTGTATGGGTGCAAATTTGAGTCATTAGCAGAATTAGATTAGTAGAGTGCTGCATAATTTTTGAGAAGCAGCAGATTATGGAACAAAACTGTCACTGATCGTTCATCCTGTTTTTTTTCTCATAAAACATCCTGTTACTGTAATACATTTTATTCAACATGAAGCAGTATGAATGTATTTCAGGGTCACCAGTATTGCTTGAACTGGAGTTCAAGAGTTCGGATCAAGCACCCAGTTGTCACAACAGAACAGATTAGAGGTGAGAGCTACAGTGCTGTGGGGATGTGTGTGTTTGTGTGTCTGCAGGCTTTTTGACTGAATATAACTTGAACTAAATGCACTAAATATAGCTATATTTTATTAACATGCACTTGGCTATCAAGGCATATGCATGTTTTCATGAAGAGCAGTGCTAAAGCGACTACAGAATGAAGACGTGGATAAAAAAAAACAGCTGACCACATCCCATGATCAGACCAGGGCATCCCATGTCTTACTCTGATACATCAAAAGCTTTGACAGTGAGACAGAGTGAAGTAGAGAGAGAGAGAGAGAGAGAGAGAGAGAGACCTAATAGAAAATCTGTCTACTTCCCCGCCCCCTCTACCCTCCAGATGTGCCCTCCAGTGACTTCACCACCTGTCATTCAAAAGGCGGAGGCCAGGTGTCTGATCTGACACCACAGCCACCTGTTCTGAGAAGCTCCACACACACAC
>JANJYP010010692.1:0-11194 GCA_024605115.1 Rastrelliger brachysoma | reverse complement strand
ATTACTTTTCACAACATGTTAAATTAAACTTTTCTACACCCCATCAGTTAGAGGCTAGCGTTAGCAGAGCAGCAAACTCCAGCGCTAGCAAACTTACCAACACTCGTCGCGCCATTAAACAACTTAAACCAACTGCAAGGTGAAGAAAATAACTCAGTGCTCGACAACGCCTGCGCCCGCTCAGCGTTTTGTGCAGCTGATTACTTTCCCCTGAAGTTAACGACGCAGCATGGAGACTGCTCTCCACTGCTTTAAAGCTGCACCCACACCAACGCTCTTATTTTGTTATTCTCATAGAAACAGGCAGAATGTAAGATGCTTTCAAATTCATTAATTCATTCGTGTTTCAATACTTTTAAAACTTTTTTTCCACACAGCAAATTGATCGGGAATCGATGAAGAATTGCACAGATGAGCAGAAATATAATAGCATTGTTGTCAATTCTCTATTAATTCCCTATATAATCAAACTAAAATGAGAAATATTATCACATCGTTAAATTTTTGATTCTTTTCTGATTGAATCATAACAGCACTGATTCAACTAGTGCTACAACATTAACATGTCTCATTATTTACGGTACTTTTTTTTTAAAAGGAGGTGAAGTTGCGACTATGAAACTTTTATGTACTTAATAATACGATGATTTGTGCTATTTTAAATCTTTATGCAGGACTTGAATATTAACACACACGACTGAGCCGTTCACATTGTGCCTCTCTCGCAGCGCTCTGTCTCTGGCGTGTTAATAAAAGCAATAAATGTGATTCATACGAGTAGCAGAGAGATCAAATCATACTGCAGCTCCACACTCAACTAGCAGACGCTTTCCCTCCTTTTGGATTCAGCGGCTTAATTAAATAATGGTACTGTCTTAATTATTAAGAAATAAAAGTTCAAATCGAGGTCGGTGACTTCATTAATAAACACTTGAAATATGAATAAAGCATCTTATAAGATCTAAAAAATGTAGCGTTATCACAGTGGGATTTTTTTTTTAAATAATGAAAGGTAACAGCAGCACAATAACACCAAACCATAAAACCTTTATCAAGACGTTCACAAACATACATCGATACTGCTTTCTAATAGCTTCACAAACCACCTTCAGTCTGCTGTTTTTTGTTTTTTTTTTTTAACTACGGCTGCTACCATCATTACCACGCTAGCTGAGGGCTCAAAGCACTGTGATTTAAACCTGTGCTCCTCTTTTCTTCCCTTTCATCTCAACTTCTACTCAGGTCGGTCGAGCGAGGACGCCCGCTCCGAATCAGCTTAATCCCCAGACGCACTTGATTATCACAAATGCCCACCTCCCCTCTTTCTCTTTCTCTCTCTTGTTTAGTAGCCATCACGCATTTAATGGATTATTTGAGCTTTTTCAGCCTCTGTTATGCAATCGCTTTTGAAATATTAACACCCACAGTTAGCCTGAAACCACTAAAACAAGCACACTAGCGAAGAACAGCAGAGCAACGAGTTGCCCCCTGGAGTTTCTTGATCACCCTGAGAAAACTTTCAGTGCGAAGCCATGTGAAGCACATACAGAGGAAGAGAGGAAAGGGGGATTAGTTAGCCTTCTTTTCCATCGTATGTGACCTACGGAGGTTGAGTCGGTGATACAGGAGCGAGGGTAACAAGCTGAAGGGCGAGGCGTTCTTGTAGACAACACCTGCCTCCCTTGTTATCGCCAGAAATACAGCACTGACCTCAACCTCACCTTTCCCCCCCGTTAGATCATTCTGTTCATACTCTCCTCCATCATATGTGCTCTTCCTCATTTCTTTTCCTTCACTATTTCCCTCTTCTGCTTTTTTTTTTTTTACTTAGATCGTGATCTGTGGCCAAAGGGATGCCCCGGATACCACAAGTCTTCTAGCAGCAATCAACTCTCTCTTCCTACCACATAAGGTAAATATTTTAGGTTGTGTGCGTGTGTGTGTGTGTGTGTGTGTGTGTGTGTGTGTGTGTGTGTGTGTGTGTGTGTGTGTGTGTGTGTGTGTGTGTGTGTGTGTGTGTGTGAGAGAGAGAGAGAAAGAGAAAGAGAAATGATGCATCATCTTGACACTGCTGTATGTGTCAGCAGTCCCCAAAGTGACCCCGAAAAAAAAAAAAAAAGAAACTAAGATCAACTTGTAGCACGTAGACATGAATTGATTCACTCCCACATCAGTAGCTTAAGGGGCGGCAGCAGATTTAGCAAATAACCTTTGAAACATTCATACACAAAAATATACATGAGCACACGCACGCACACAGATGCAAAGTGGGACTGAGCAAGAACAGCGCCTGAGGTGTTGGCTGGTTTAAGTGTGGTTCCTCAAAGGTCAGCATGAGTTTCTCTCCTCTACGNCCTCTCCTCTCCTCTCCTCTCCTCTCCTCTCCTCTCCTCTCCTCTCCTCCTCTCAGCTCATTTGCTCTCTTCTCCTCTTTCTGCTCCTCTCTACCCCTTTCCTCTCCTCTCTTCTCATTTCCTTCTCTCCTCTTTCCTTTCCTTTTCTTTGCTCTCCTATATTCTCCTTTCCTCTTCTCTCATTCATTTTTCTTCCTATCTTCTGCTCCTCTCATCTCCCTTTCATCCCCTTTCTTTCTCACTTCTCATTTGGATCTTTTCCTTTATTCTCCTTCCTGCCTCTCTTCTCTTCTCGTCTCCTCTCCTTTCTCTTCTTCTTTCTTCTCTACTTCTTTCCCTCACTCCTCCTTTCCCTCCTCTGCTCATCCTCCTCTCTTTGCTTCTTTGCTCTACTCCGCTCTCCCCCCCCCCGCCCCCCGCCCCCCTCTCTCAGCAGTGTTATAACTCCCCAGCTCTCTCTTATGAGGCACTAGCTGAACTTAAAGTCCGTCTCTAACCTCTACATGCCTCTTGGCTCTAAAATCCCAAATCTACAGTTGGGGAGATGCTTAGTATGCGCGTGCCTGTGAGTCTGCATGAGTCCTTCTGCCAGTCCTGACACACACTGTTTGTCATGAGTGAATCAGCTGTCAGTCTGAGTCAAACTTACATTCAGGATGGATAACCAACATTTAGGATTCTTACTGCCACAATTTCGACACTCTTAAATGAATGCCATAAGACTTTAAAAGCCTTAAGAGAATGCTTGTTAACAATTTTGACATTTCAAAACACTGAACAATGATTCATTGTTAATTTATTTTGTTTTGCACATTAAAAACTGAACCGATAAATTAACAACCACAAAACACGCACACAAAGGTCAAATAGAGCCTATGAAGCCACATATCAAAAATCCCCATTAGCTTTAAAATATTAAATGTTGTCATGTTTTGTTTTTTTTTTTGTCCCCCTGTGAACAAGTTCTCTAATATAATATGCTTGTGGACTGTTAGGAGAATTTTGCCAAGTACTTTCTTCACTTATTTATCTTTGAACACATTTTTAGTTAATAAATTGTTTAATATTTTTTCCTTTTGCAACATGACTCGGGTACATTCTGTCCATATCTTTTATCAAGTTGGTTTTTAACATTAGACATTGGGGAAAAAAGGGAGTCTGATCTGACCCCTGAGTCTCACCTGGTACGGTATATATTGCATTACAATAGTCTAATAGCTAAACTCCCAAGCCAAAATTACACCTATGTTATTTCACCAAATGATATAAAATAGCAGCACAAAAGCTAATAATATCCATTGTGATTTAGATTCAGGTACTAAGTTGTATAATGCAGCTTTACACACTAGTTGAGTTAGTAAAACAAAGTTAGTAAAACAAACACACACATACATACACACATAGTTTGATTATTCTAATTATATAAGACTGCTCACTGGGTTCTATCTATCAGACCAGCCTGTGACCAGAATTAGATCAGTAAATTAAAGCAGCGATTGTGTCCCATCTCTCTCCCTCTCACACACACTCCCACACACTCCCACACTCAACAGGGCCCTACTGAAATATTGATGACTTGTGCAGTATCAGACGGTGGCTGCAGTAACATCAGGCCATTCCAGAACCCCACAGAGAGACAGAGACCGAGAGCAAACCAGATAGAGCCATTATCAGGATGGATCTATTATTAAGGGGCATGTTCTGTATGTACTATCACACCCAGATAGGACCAGTCACATGCTGGGGCCTTGTTACTGTCAGGTTAATCACTTTCAGTTCTCTGATACGGGTTGTTGTTGTAGAAAAGTTTCAACAATAGAGATGGAATTCCTGTGGGAAATGTGTGTGAATGCCGACAGGTAAAATAAACAGCAAAACGTGGCTTAGAATGTTGAAAGACATGTTAAACATCAATATACAGACAGCAGAAAAGCCAAGAAAGAGTTGAACATTTTGATCTCACTGAAATTATTAAGTAGTTAGCTATCAAATAAATGTACGGAAGGATAATAGAGATTTAAAGTGTATGGTGGATTTTCACTAATAGCCACAAGGTGGAGCTGTTGATGCCATGCTTCAATATGCTGTACACATTCTCAACAATTTACGGAAATTCTAATACAGGAAAATATGCTATGACATCATTGGAATATGCTAAAAAAAAAAAAAAGAAAATGGCATAAATATCCTCTTAAGAAATGAACATTGTCTTTTCTGTCGTAACAAAAAAAACATTTAAGAATTGAATTATCTGTGCGGAAGGAGGGGTCTTACAGTTTTCAGCACGCCACGGTAGGTTAACTTTGTGGTTAGGATCTCTGATTGATGCGAAGATGAAGTTAATTGGAGGCATAAAAATACTACTAAAATTACTGTAATACTCATTCATAACAGTATGTGAATGGAAGTAAATTCTTCCATTTATTGTTTACAGCAGTAGTTGTAATATAGTATGCGTAATAGGCTACATTTGACAGGTGATTGATTAGAATTCATTTGAGTTTAAATGCATCTTCAGACTTTTTTGACCTTCTGAAACCTGTAGATACTTTGTGAATACAAATATTTCAGGGTCAGCACCTTTTTGCATTTATGTAACTCCTCTCTGGTCTAATTAGCATCATGCAAATTGCTATTTTATCCATCAAATTCTAATTGATAATGATTCATCCTGATGGAGGAAGTTGGCCCGTGTATTCTAATGAGTGTAGTAATGGTAGAGCTGAGGATGAAAGAGGAGTTGGAGGAGTTTTAAAGACTTCCAGTGAAGGATGAGAAAATAAATGATGGTTATCAGAGGAACATACTGGTCTGATATGGTAAATTAGAGATCCAGTGTGTAGAATCTTGTGGGATTTAGTGGAAAAGACTTTGGGAATGGCGATGGTAGGGTAGAGTTGGTCCAGTGAGAGGGTGTGTTCAGTGGGGTTGACAGTGGGCTGATTGGCAGACACACCAAGTTAACAAGGTGGTGACAATCCTGAGAACAGAGAATCAGTGTTGGCAAACGAGGCATAGAACTCAGGGAAATAACTCCAGACGTGCACAAAGATGCAGTGGCCGAGTTTGTGTGACTTCCAACGAAGCTGACTGAATGATCTGGTCTAATGCGACTGGTGATCTGTACAAGATCTGGCTGACGAGATGATGGATGGCAGGTGTTCTGATTAGAGCAGGTGCTGTGCATCAGGAGTAATCAGGGAGATGCCAGCACAAGAAAGAGGGAACTATGCCTGCCACTCACACAAACATACTGGGAGACGAACAGGGGACAACACAATGAAAAGAGAGAAAGATGGGAAAACACAAGAAGCATGACTAGCATAATGACAGTATAATACTTGAGATCTTCGAATGAGCACTTTATACCTATATAGGGAGCAGGTTCCTTGCAGTTGCCATAGGTTCTTCTACATGCTTGAGAGTGAAGATAAGAGGAGAAGTATTCAGTTGGTTGCAATATGTACCCTCACTGCTGTATAACACTTAATCTTACCCACTGGACCTTTAAAATAGAGCAAGAGTCAGTGTCATTAAGTACTCCCTCGTGGTTAACAGTGTACCTTTATTGCTAAGGGAGAGGTGAAAAATACGGCGTGGAATCAAAATCCCTGAAAAAAGCAGACTGACTGCACAGGCAGAAAAGGTGTGCTGTTTGTGTATTATACAGTATATGCACTCTTTGTGTGTGTGCGTGTGTGTGCAGAAGCTGGAAAAGACTTCCCTGGACAGGTCTGTCAGACTGCCAGAGAACCAGATTTTCTTCTGATGAGCTTTCATTGAGCCTCTAAGAGGTGGAGGGGTGAGATGGGAAAGGAGTAAATGAGACAGATGAGGAGGGGATAGAGGGAGAGAGAGAAGGAAAGTGTGTGTGTGTGAGAGAGTGAATGTGTTTTTCCAGATGTTGCGAGAACAGCCGGCCATTAGTGGCTACAGCCGCTACCTTGGCCAGGCTGAGATGTGATGATCCAGCACAACATTAACACACACATCGAAACACACTCGTTCTTAGAGATGAGCTATCAGCCTCCCAGTGGAATAGCAGAGCTGCCTGCAGCACCTGTGAGATACGCTCTCACCAACACTCATCAGCAGGTACACACACTTTCAATATGCCCTCATACATATCCCCACACTGCAACAGTTGCAATGCATATACTTAACCTTGCACACATGCATATGCAAATCACATATATCACATGTGCATGCTATGACACTTACACACGCTCTACTAGTGAGAGAAGAGGGAGGGAAAATGAAAGAATGATACTGAAACAATTATTTGATTAAGTTTTAATCAGATTAACAATTAATTATAAATATTTGACTGATTGTTAAACTCCAGCCCCCTTAGTTACTGTTGCTATGCCTGTCAAATTTTCTTTTCTCACATGGCACATTGCAGTTTACAGTGATAAAAGTGACAGATTTTTCTCTAAAATTATGAAATTTTGAAACAATGGGTCCTTGATTTTAAGACAGACAGGCAAAAACAGCTGTCATTTCAAGCTAGAAACCACTGATTTAGCAGATAAAAAGGACAATCATCACTGACACATTTTATCCGCTGTAGCTAGCTTGTAACGCTTGTGTAAACTCCATGCGTTGTCCTTGACTGGGTTATTTAAAAGAATTTTATATCACATATGCATTGCATGGCTAAATAAACGACTTAAGCTAAAGCTAGGCTATATGTAAAATTGAACTGTGGCTAGTTAGCTCACGTTATCGTTTGTATTTTCAAACAGCATGTTCTCACATTGGAAAATGACACTAGCTTTGACGATGAGGACTGGTATATTTGACAAACCTATCTTCAAAAGTAACTTGACTTGTTTCATTAAATAGTTAATTTACCAAATATGCTAATGATGCATCTTACATTAAACCAGACACACACACCAGTTTAATCCATTGCAAACACTTAAGTTCATGTGTTTTTTGGTCTTTGAAAACTTAAACCAGTGAGAACTCTAAATGATATGACATAATATTGTGCTAAATGACTGAGACTAAAGTTATATATAATAATCAAACTGTGGCTGGTTAGCTAACATACTTTTCATTTCTCAGTTTAGAAGTTAGAAAGCAAAGGCTTTGGAGAGTAGGTTTGTTAAACATACCAGTTAGCCCTCTCCCTCAAAGTAACTTGAGTTATATAATTAAGTAGTTAGCTAGTTTGTCAGATATGCTAGCAATACAGCTAAAATTCCAGTAGACAAACACACGATTAATCCAATTTGAACACTTTTTTTTTTTGGCTTGTGTGTTTGGTTTTTGAAAGCAAACCTTTTCAAGAACATAACCTTGAGATTTGGGAAATTGTAGCAGCTATTTTCTGATATTTTATGCAAAGATAAAATTGGTTTATACACGTAACAGCTTAATTACGCTTATAAGCAATAAAAAAATACCAGCAGATAGCCTGAGAGCAGCAGAAAAATGAGATAATAGATAAGAGTAATTGGAAGAAAACCAATTAGACTCGTGGAGTACAGTATCAGAAAGATAAAGGAAAAATGAATAGTGAAGTCAAGATGGTGAATTATGTCAGTGCTAAGGGTTGCAAGAGATGTGGAGGATGTTAAATGAGATAAACAGTAGAGTGAGTGAGGGGATTGTGCTCTATGTTACATTAGGTAGCTATGAGCAGAGAACATGTCTAATTTAAATCCAATTACTCCTCGCCTGTTTTCCTAGTTTGAGGCCGGCATGCACTAATTGTGCTGAATGAGGAGCTCAGAGCCCAACTCCAGCTAATCTAAGCACACACAAGCATACACACACACAGGTTCTGAGAGTTTCACTTCATTTAATTTATTTACTATTTTAATTTGCGACCATACTCTGTGCCTCTCAACTCACCACAGCACACTGAGCTTCTGCTGCACTTCTTCTTTTTTTTCTTTTTGCTTGTTGGAATCAATTACAGCCCTAACAATCATACTGAAACACTACGTGTGATTGCAATCGCAGCAATAAATTGTGGTTAATTTTTTTATTACAGAGAAATATGGCTTGATTAGAGCCGGGTGGAGGTTTGTTGATCGTGGAAAAGCTGAAATTGAGAGAGGATGTGAGCTGGAACACAAGCAGAGATGCAGTCTTTCTAGCAATTATTCTTGGAGGGACTTTCTTCTCCCCTCCCTTCCCCTCCCATCTCCTCACTTCCCCTCCATACACTCCCGCATCTTTGTTCTGCTGCCCTGTGCTCCTGCTTTTCCTGGCAATAAAAACGTTCTATGCCTCTGCTTTTTTCTCTGCTCTCTGTCTCCCTCATATGGAAAGTGTGAAACAACGTGTGAAAGCAAGGGGCGCTGTCAAGGATTCGCAAACGGCTAGGGGGGAAAGAAACACAGCGGCACACATTCAGCAGTAAGAAATGTTGCCTGGTAACAATAGATCCGTGAAAAGTTAAACTTGTATGAAAAACTCCCTCGTTCACTTGTTTTTAAATCAGTGCCACATGATGATGGATAATCAATGGCTCTAACGTGACACAGTAATCCAGTGACAAATGGCAGCAAGTGACAATAAAAACACAAACCTAGAATGTACCAATAAGCAGCTTTATGGGAGTGGTGAGAAACTACAGTGCAGTCAGAAAGTATTAGGATAGGAATATGTTTTTCATAGCTTGGGTGTCGTAAATGCAGCACAATGGATTGTGAGAATAGAATCAAGGGGAGGAGTTGTGGGTTTTACCAGTGAAGCTCACTTCCGCATTCCAAAAACTGCAGTTCCTCGGCTGCTGCTTTGGGCTGAGACCAGAAGCGAGCAATTCTCCGTTCATCCCCATGTTAAAATGGCAGACTTTGCAGCTTAAAAAAACATATTTACAGCCTCATACTTACTACCTTACCTTACCTTACCTTTAACAGCAAGGTTGTTCATATACAGTATACAGGGTGAACAGTATGTGACTAATAGTTAGCAGTCTTATTGCATTTATATGAATCAGGATTAACATTATAACCACTACTAACATGAATTATCTTGTCAATTCTTGTCGGTTCTTCAAATCGATGTGTTGGAAGCAGAACGAAAAAATGGGCATGTGTTAGGAACTGAGTGACTTTGACTGGCCAGAGCATCTCTAAAACTGCAGGGTCTTGTAGGGTCTTCTCAGTATCTCAGAATTTCGTTGATGTCGATACGACCAACCAACCGTGAAATGTGCTGGCAGATCTTCCGCTAATGTCTCAGTGGAAGACACCAGAGGACACCTTCAGAAGTCTTGTCAACTGGTCTGAGCTGTTTTGGCAGCACACGGTCAACTGGGATGATATTAGGCAAGTGGCTGATCGATGTACAGCTAAATAAAACCAAGAAGTGTTTTTCATGACCAAACAGTAGAATGATCTTCAACAGGTTTCTCACAAGAACTGAGTTCGAACACCAATGAGACTTATTTTAAAGGTAATGTTAATTTGTTTTATCACTCTGATAATTGCTTTTCATTACTTCTCAAAACAACACAACCCCAATGAGCATGAACCTCTCAGTAATCAACCTAATTTTTTACCTAAATCATAATGACTCCCTAAATGTGTTTTGAAAGGACTTCATCAGACTACATTAGCTCTTTTTTAGTCATTAGTGCAAATTTGATTATTTTGGTTTTTAGAAAAAGATTTTTTCTGACAAGTGCGACCACATTGTCACGCCGCGCAGCTTGAGGCAGAGCTGCTTCTGCTGGAATTAACTTTTCTGTCTTACCCTTTTGCACTGTTTCCTGTGACACACTCCTTAAAGCTATTACTCCCTTGATTTGTTAAAAAATTGAGTCTTGAGTCTGCCTTGACTTTGGGGGACTTGCATAAATAGCACTCTGCAACCAGAGTATTCACCATATGTAGATAAATATAGTGTTTAGAATGTGTGAAAAAACAGAAAGTACAGATATCTGTAATGATATCATTATTGAAGAATATACAGCTCCATTTTCTCACATGTGGCGCACAGTCACGCAATGAATACGCAGACCAATTTTCATCAAATTACAGCTGTGATGGCTGTAGCTGAGAATATCTAATATTGCTGCCTAGGGATGCATTACATTACAGCTCTCTACAGCTTTCTGTTTTCTCTTTAAGCTACAATACCAGTCAAAAGGTTAGACACACCTACTCAATCAAAGTTTTTTTCCGCTTTCACTCTTATCTACATTATAGAACAATATTGAAGAGATTAAAATTGTAAAACAACACATATGGCATTATGTTGTAAAGAAAAAAAAAACCTTCCAAACCAAAATGTTTCATATTTTAGATTCCCCAAAGCAACCACTGTTTGCCTTGATAACAGCCTTGCACATTACTGGCAATAGCTCATCCAGCTTGGAAGGGTTTTCACTTAACAGATGGCCTTGTCAAAAGTTAATTGGTAGAATTTCTTGCCTTCTCAGTACGTTTGAGATGCCAAGGTAGTGTTGGTGCACAGCAAATAGTTAGTAGTATAATTCATGTTATGGCAAGTACCACTCAACCAAGTTTTTTTTTTTTCTTCAATAAAGAAGGTGATGAGTCTTCAATCATCAATCCGACCTTAACCCAATGGACTTTCTGTGGGATAAGTTGGGCCACAGAGTGAAGGGGATGGCATGCAACAACTGTTTCTTTAACATCCAGTCCAATCCAATCCAACTTTATTTAAAACAACAAAAGATGAAGATAAACATTTCAGGTGACAACCTCATGCAGGTAGTTGACAGAATGTCGAAAGTGTGCTCTCGTCAAAGCAAAAGAAGACCACTTTTAGGAATCTAACATATGAAAGATATCTTGGTATCTGAAGACGTCAATTTTGTCAGTTTTAATGTCTTCTGCACTCTATAATCT
>JANJYP010010690.1:0-11793 GCA_024605115.1 Rastrelliger brachysoma | reverse complement strand
AAAAAAAAAACAGTGCAGGTGCTGCAAAAGCACGATTAGAGGTAAAACTCAAAACTATAACCAACCAAAACATAGCGCACCAGGGTCACAGTTGTTATTCTTCCAAGTGGCGCTGTCAAACATAAAAATGACCATGCATTTTGTTGGTCTGTCTCCCTTTGTTGATGTATGTTTATGTAAGAGTTTCTGTCAAAACATGGAAAAAAAGATAAATGTGGCTAATTAAAAGAACATTTCTTTGGTAGTTGCTGTAATAGATACCTCATTGTGAGGTCCAGGGGTAAAGCTCTCTTTAACCAATCACGGCTGCTGCTCATATTGAATTTGACTCTTGCAAAAGTGGTTGATTTTTTGAAATCCTGCATCTTGCCTCCGCACCGCCATACACATACATACAGGGACGCATGGGAGAACACGTATACATGCACANCTTGCAAAAGTGGTTGATTTTTTGAAATCCTGCATCTTGCCTCCGCACTGCCATACACATACATTCGGGCGACGCATGGGAGAACACGTATACATGCACACACACACACAATCTACATTAAAAAGTCATCTTTGGTGTGTCACATCATATTTGTGGAGAGGTGAGACTGAGGTTCACACTCCGAATTAAGAAGCTGAACTGATGGAAAGACTGAGTCCCCGTGAGTCATGGCTCTGAAACGAATTGGACCGAGACACTACAACATGAGCACACCTGCTGCACCTTCACGCTGCCCGTAGAATGTCCTCTGCATGTGTGTGAGTGTGACTCCTGCTCTGCCGTGTCAAAATGCAACATGTTCCAGCTGACTGCAATTAAACGGTAAACTGGAAATACTTACCGTTGATTTAGTTGTACATAAATTGGTCAAAATGTGTTCCAGGGAGGAGTTGGTTACCTCACCATTCACCACCCAGAGCGGACACACATTTATCTAACTGGTTTACCAATTAAGCTGCGTTGCTTCCCCCTCCTCTCCTCACCTGCTTTGTGTATGTTTCAAGGCAACGCCAAGATCATCTGGAAAAACAGCTACACACACACATACACACACATACAAATCGCAGGCTTCACAATCAATCAAGGAGCAGAGCCGTGAGGCACTGAGCTGAAATGAAAACAGCAGAGCAAAGAGAGATTTAGAAAAAAGTACAATTTCATAAGTAGTTTTTTTTCTACCTCTTTATTATTTGACTCTGTTAAACATCATAAATCCTCTGGATGGGAGATAGACTGGAGAGTCTCAGTGAGAGATTTATATCCCTTGCCTTTTTCTAATCCAATATCCCCTCCTCTCCAGCCATTCCCAAAATGGTTTGGCTGTGAGGACTCTGTGGAGGCTCTGCTGAGGGGAAACACACACACACACACACACACACACACACACACGCACACGCACACGTTCACACACCCTGAGTGACCAGAGCAACAAGAGGAATGTAGCGAGTTGCGCCACATCCCAGCTGGACTGACAGTGAGCGCTAGTGGTGTCCTCCTTTCCACCGAGGAGGATGAAAGGACATCAACTCATCTAAGACGCAGAAGGAACGCCTGGAATTAAGAGAAGGGGAAGCTCTCCAACAGGGGCTTGCCTGGGAGACGACCTCGGTTCACTGCTAAAGCAAAGAAGAAGAAGATGGAAAAAAAAAAACCAGAGAGAGAGAGAGAAAGAGAGAGAGAGAACTTCAAAAACACTCCCAAAGCCACACCTGTGATCAATTATGATCTGCAAAATTAGAGAGTTACTAACAAAACCCCAGCCTGTAATAATTCATAATTATGAAAAGAGCAGCGAGGAGGGAGCGTGCAGGGTTCACACAGACTTTGGAAGAGATTTGCAGGGGGGAGTAGGGGTGTACGAGTACATACGGTGTCCTCAGTGTGCCGTCCCACCTTAGGCTGAGGCCTCACTCAACCAGAGGGTCCAATGAATCTAATTGTGGTTTAATCATACACTCTATTGTCGGTGAAAATATTTGCCTTGAGTAACGGCCGTATGATGAGAACCGTGTTATTATAGAACACTGATGTTAATCTCTCGCTATGAAACCTTTCAGACTTCCATCTTCTAAAACAAAACTGCATTGTTAAATAAATAGCGCAGCAATAAACACCTACTCCACCAGTGTTTTTCCCAGTTGTTTGTGTAGCTGCGAGCATTTGCTCTCTGGTATAACACATTTGTAGGTTAATGACATCCATTATCCATTGAACTGAAACAAATGAACAAAAGATATTTTTGTCCAAGTACTTTTTCCTACGCACATCCTTACATGAACTATAGGGATTTTTCCTGGAGAACCAAACAAAAAAACCCCAAGGAAATTAAACGTTGCAAAGGCAGAGAGGGAACAACAATAAGGATGGCTCCATAAGGTAAGTATCTCCTAGAAATTACGATAAAATGTGATCTTTTATCTTTATCACCTGCCTTTATGGCTGTGGAAACAGCTCTTATCTTAACGAGGGATTAAATGTGACAAATGCACACAACCCTGCAATGATCATCCCCACTTCTTTTAAAGCACAATCATAAAGACAAATCGTTGCAAAGTCTAAAATTAAGTGTCTCCACACAGATACTAGAGGCCAGAGAGGCCAGGAGAGATACCATCAGTGTGAACTGTGAAGCTGTAATGATAAAACTATCTCTGCTTATCACTGCTGCTGTAATGATCAGACATGGTCTCACACCAGTTGACACTTCTCGTACTGGGAGGAGGAGGAAGAGAGGGGTGCAAAATGAAACTCCTTTCCAAACAATCTCTGGGCCAGAGAATATCCTAGAGAATACACTCTCCCTGAAAGAAAATAAATGGAATCTCCTGTTTGGGTTAGATCGCTGAGAGAAAATAAAGACAATTTGCCGAAACTGCTCAATATGCAGTGGGTTAGCACTAGAGTTAATTGGAGGAAAAATGTGAAATGTGAGCCAAAATGGACAAGAATAATTGCTGATCACTATGAGCTGGTAGCAAAAAGGTAAAATATGGTCCTCCGTAGGCAATTGCAAACTCTCTGAACTGAACAAAGAATTATTGTTTCGTATCAGTACAATAGATCAAGGAGTCAAATAGATAGCAGACTGTGCTGTACAAGATGTGCAAAGTGATGAAGTCATACTCTAATTTAGAAATTGGGAACAAAGTAATAACAGCTCATGTCAGGCTTCTGGGAAGACTCATTTATTTCTATGTTTAACACAAGGTTTTCTCAGCTGCCGTTTTCTCTCACATTACATTGACATTATACACTATAAATGATATACATCATACTCCAAACATTTACATTGGAAATGTAACATGCTCTTAATTGTTAAACTTCTACATTGACACGTAGCGAACATTCCCAAATATCACTGATTTAGTAGCTTTTTTATAAGGTTGAAACAATCAAACCAGCTGCCATTTTCCCACATCTGACTTGAAGGTATTACTTAATTATTTAATTTTTTCTGAAAACTAAGATTGTTCATTCATTGAAGCAGTATTTTAGAGGTAGTCCTCTATGTAATCAATGGGTTTCCAGTGAGTTGATTTGAAAATGCTTAAACTTCGGTGAGCACATACCCAAGGGGTTTAAAAATCGGCTTCATAAACAAACAGAGATGAGAGGGAAATAACACAAAGAACCAGAATCTCTGGTAAATGCAGACACACTACCAAAAAGAAAAAAAAAATGTTTGTGCATCCGTTGCTAGTTCGCTAACCACTAATGTACTATTGGAACATTAGCTGTTAGGGGTGAATAAGCACAACTTTGCACATTCTATAATTAACCATTCACTAAATGGTTTCTTCAAGCAATGGATCATAGATTGGACAATAACAGGATTCAGCATTTTTTTTTATAAATTAAGTCAACTGGATATAGTAACACAATAGGTTGTAATGTCAGTCACCTAAAAATGACAGTTACATTATAGATGCCATCTCACAGCAGACCCACATGCTTTTTTAACTATGGCTGGATTTATCAAAAAGATATTGTATGGGAAAGTTGTCATATATGAACAAAACCATTTTCCAATTAAGGTCAGAAATAATGTGATTAATCAAGTTGTAGAAGCCCTTTGACTTTAAATTCACTGATCTCATTACCTAGTACATGGTTGTTGCCATAGACCTGCATGCTCTACACTGACAATAATGTGATATGCTTCAAAAGTTACAGATGTAGATATAGAGGTATACTCTTGGGGATACCTAATATGTGCTCTTAAAGAGAGAATATTGGTTGTAATGAATGTAGATAATATGACTCAGATGATGATGAACATGCCCACCAGGGTGTGCTCTAACATGTCTGGGATAATATCCACATGCATTGACCATATTTACACTAATGCCAGTGGGTTCTCCTCTGTGGCCATATCCAGCCTCGTTAGTTTAAGTAACCACAGTTGGCAATAGAAAGAAAAACTAAAGTAGTGAAGTCTGGGCTGAGGATTGTTTCAAAGAGCATATAAATCTATTTGCGAATATAATTTTAGCACTGTGACTTCAAATATTATTAGAAATGTTGTTGACACACAAAAACAAAAAAAACTTCACTACTTTCATCCCCTGACTCAATGATGATGTATGGCTCACCAGGGTGAAATGAATGTATAAAGTAGAAAATGATAAACAATCTAGATTTGATAAAGTCCATGACAAATTAATAAGAATGATTGCTGAATAAATCACTGAACCAGTATGCCACATTTTTAATCTTAGACTGAAGGACTGTTTCCATCAGGCATGGAAAGTTGCCAAAATCATTCCAGTATCTATAAGAACTGTAGGAGTATCCTCAATGGGGTGAACAACAGATCTAAAAATATTCTTCCTACTCTGAGTAAAATTATGGAAAGACTAGTCTTTGATGATCTCTCCATGGGCTCAATTTGGAGTTTCACCATGCATCAATCAATGATTAAAACGATTGGCACTGCTTTGGTTGACTTTTAATGTTACTGACCATAACTTTCAGTCTATGGCTTCAGTGAAAATAATGTGTAAATAATCAGTGAATAATTATTTTTTACTAACAGAATGCAGTGTATTTAATGGTATTTTGTGAGCTGCAAGAAATTTAGCAAGTGGGGTTCCCCAAGGAAGTTTCCGGGGTCCTCTCTTCTTCTCAAATTTTAGTAACTACATACCCCTTGTTTTAAATGAAGCAGTTATGTGGATGCACATTGATTTTACAAAATTACTAGATAAACTAAATGAAGTTTGATTTGGCAAAGTGAACTCAAATGATTCTAATCATGCTTAAAATAATAAGCTTGTGCTAAATGTGTATAAAAACAAAGTATTATCTTTGTTTCATGTTATGTACTGAGGAGTGACTTTTTCTTCTCAATGAAGGGTACCTCATTCTATCCTTTGAGTCAGTGAAGGAAAGCTTTTTGTCACCTTATGTGAGCAGCTTACTGGGTCTTGTCACATTGATAAAACTGTAGCTCTAATGGGAAAGCCAGTGTCTGTCATTAGGATGTGCTTATTTCTTGACTGATCACTCAGTTAGATTCTTCACTAGTGTTCAGTTGTTTGTTTAAGGCCATGCATGATGTTCTCTCTTTTACTTTATCTAAGCATAGGAGACAATTGTATTACCAGACAAGTAAAGTAAGTAAAATAAGGTCATGTAGTAGTTCCTTCACTTAGAACTTGTATTATGCAGAGATCACTTTGGTATAGAGCTACCGTTCAAATGCAATATGCTACCATGTTCCTTAAAAAAAACATCCAGTAAAGCTATAAAAAAAATCTGCCTACACATCATTCCAGCTGTAACCTTGGAAGCAGATCTTAGCAATCAGTTATTTTAGAAAAAAACTCACAGTGGAACTACAGTAATTTCAAGCTGCTTAGGCCCCTTTAGAGCCACATCAAGGGTTCCCCAGGCTCCACTGTAAGAACCACAGTTGTCAAACACATTACATTCAATTTTCAAATGTCAGCTTTAAATAACCTTATTATTACACATTCTTTATCGACCTTCTGATAAGCCTGTATTATTAGCTCTGCAAAGGATAGCTGCCATCCCAGAGAGTTAAATTATGCAAAGAGAGTCAGGTTGCTCAAATAGTTCGCCTGCAGGGCTGGCAGGGTGAGGTCCGACCGTGGTGGACCCAGTTAGCAGGAGGCCCAATCTGTCTCCCAAAACCCTTCAGTGTTAGCATGCATCTCATTAAGTTAACAGCTTGCCGTCAGCACAGAGACAGGAAGTCAGACTGTTGTGTTGTGATGAATGCTCTCGTAAGCGCCACATGTCGTGGTTGGAGGTTAAAACTTAAGACTTAAAAATACAATCTTGCAAACTCTGACAAAGGAGGCATTCAAGCATTTGTATTTTTGTAATCTTTTTCATTGAAGGCGTTCAGTACCATCCATTTTTTAACTGAGGGACAAACTTTTAAATGCCAAGCTTTTTCAGAATTTTCATCACCTGTAAAGATTAGATCTATTTTCTTGATCATTGTTGTAATTTAGTTGCGGTTTTCTTCAGTAATATACATAAACATTACTTTTGTACCTGGATTATTCTCACCCATTAGTGTGACAGCTGCAGTCATACTGTACATACATCAACACAATTGTGAAAATTTCATTTTAGAGGCAAGAAAACTGAATAAATACTTCCACAAATGGTATGACAAAACACAGTTATGCCTGAATAGTGTAGATTCATAGAGAACCACAATATTTTAGAGCCTGAAAGCTGATTTTTGATTGGCTAACCCAACACTAACTGGCCTGGAAGTCTTTACTGTGTGGCGGCAGTGTTTTATGGGGGTTGAGGCATGAAACGCTCATCTGTCACACTGATGCATTTGTTATTGTACTAATTTGCAAACAATACCCCAAGCACTTCATATATAACCATTTTCTTGGATAATTTGATTGCTCAGATGCTTGTCAGGGTCCCCTGTGTCAAAGGTTTTTGCCCCAGTGTGCAATGTACACTATGTCAGCAAAGAAAATAAACCTCATAAAAACTGGGGTCTGTGCCAGCAAGTACCCAGATGGTTAATTTAAAAACCATGAAAACAACATTATAGGTTTCTTATTGTACATGTTTCATAAATCTGCTAATTCTCTCCATGCGTGTGCATAAAGACACATACACACCATGAACCTCCCACACAATAATGAAAATATTTTTAACTTAATTTGGCTGTGTGCCTTTGCATATATATTAGAAATGAAAATTCATGCTCAGCTACCTTCCATATGGTCAGATCATGTAAAACATAAAATATCAGGGTTAACAGATGTGAATTAAACTTGACATCACATCACTGTTTCAAACTGTTTAAGTATGTGTTAATTAAGTGCATCTGCTGAGGCTCTTTGTTACTTCATATCTGGGCACAAGGAGTTAGCGCTGTGTCATGTATATCCTTGAACTTAAAGAAAAAACATGGGTGAATAAAAGATTGATTAATATGAATATGACATATTAAATAGGAATACATAATACATAACATTTGTAATAATAAAGTGTGGATTATTTGAGTAAAGTACAGTGAAACCTGTTTAGTGAGTAAAATTACATGGATTGCATTATTACTAATATAACCTTAACCCATGTCCATAGTAATGCTGTGCAATGTTTTGATGCAATCTTGGCACTAAAAGTAAAAAAAAATATTTGTAAATATCGAACCAATCTTTAAGTATAGAAAATTTGAACTAATCTTTTTTCACAGGAAAAACAATGCAGCCCTCATGCAATTATTATTCTCTTCCATTTTAGGACAAAAGGAGTACATTTCACAACATTATGCTGGAGCCACAGGCCAAAAGATTTACTTGATGGTAATAAAAACAGTGATTTAAACTCATTGTGTTTTATTTCTCATATAAAGTGTGGAAAGGGAAAATGTATCTTTATTTAGAATGGAGATATGTGTGTTGCTATGTTATAAAGCCAGCTTTATTTCTACTCCAGTTTTTACATTACAGAAAAGAGGTGATGTCACTACGATATATTGGTCTTCTTTGAGGCAACTAAAAGAGAACAAATGGTTTGACATTTATGTCAGTCCAATCACTAATTTATTGTGAGACAGTAAGGTATATCAATATCACCTGTATCAGACTGAGATAAGCTGCAAAATTACCTATTGATCCAACAGTCTTTCCAGATAGTGACAGTTATTTACCATGTCATTGATTGCCATTTATTTTTTAAATTAAATAAGGAAAAGAAGAACAAAACTGTAAGGAAACTTTTGGCATTTTAGTATGGACACTAGATTATAGGATTCCTGTCATGTCTGTTGCTTTTGTTATCCTCTGTTCACAGATGCCTGAATTACTATTGAATGGTAAATGGACATTTATGACACCTTTTCACACATACACATTCATACACAGATGTTGCCATGCAAGGTGCTAATTTGCTGATCATATCAAACTATCGATCCTCTGAGTGATGGATGACCCATTCTGTCTCCTAAGTTACAACTGTCATGAGAAAAATGCTGATATTTATTTTTAAAAATCTGTAAAAATCGCAGACTGAAGCACTTGTTTAACATGATCACTCTCTCATGGAGAAAAGTGGGCATCCCAATAAATTCCACAATGACAGGGCACTCCCAAAATTCACCTCCCTCTTTCACCATCCCAAACCAACCCCCAGCTTTGCTCCTCCGGCATCTTTCCCCGACCCCTGCCAGTCTCTGGGAAACTCCCAGCGTGCTCTCTGTTCCACCAGGAACCGCAGGAAATGAGTCTCAGAGAGCGCTGAAGTTTAATAAAAAATAAATGAATGGGGTGTCCCAGGGACAGAGTGAATGAAAAGTGGGAAAGAGAGGGAGAGTGAAGTTGGAGTTGGTGCCCTGAAGTGTAGGATAGGCAGAAAGAGGAAGGGAAGGAAAAACAAGGTATAAAGTTTGAACCCATTACGGTGTGTGTTTCTGTACAGTGATGAATAAGGGAAACTAAAACCAGCTGCAACGAAGGGTTCTCGTGAACAAAAATGGCAATGCGGATCAGCTAGCGGATCATTTAAAACCATCTAACCCTCTCTTTACCCTTTCTTACAATGACCAGTGGGCACTGAGCCTACAAACACAGTACAAACACAGACTCAAACACAATTTGCTCACGCGTGCATGTGTGTGTGCACAGAGATAGCCACGTAGATCCCTTTCTTCCCTCTCCTGACACAATAACTCTCATGCTCTGAATGGAGGGACAAACATTCCAGACATGCCACATGTCGGGGCTGCTGGCGAATCATTAAACTGTGGAAGAGAAACTGCAGGATACCCTCTTTTTCTCCCATGTCTTCTCTAATTACCCTTATACCTTTAATTGATGTTAAACATGAAACAAGTATTAACTTAAAGGGAAGGAGGAAAATGGGAAAACTGCAGAGCATTTGGAAGTAAGTGGATGCACTTTATGCTCCGACGAGGATATGTGATAACTCTATAAATTAGGCAGGGTATTATCTCCCTTCGGCAGCTGACTGCTCCCAGGATTACAGCTTACCTCTGGGCCTCTGAGCCAAAAAGAAAACAAAAGGAAAAGACATGACAAGAGTGGGACATAAAAAGACCAGCTACGATAATAAAGGTTTATTCAACAAATCCAACACTGAGCTCGACTTGAAGAGGGAAAAAAAAGGAGAGGGTGATTCGGAAATGCTAGTTGCTAGATAGCCACACAGAGCTTGCATACCCTCAGGGCCCCAGCCCCCTTTTGAAAGCATGGCCATCTAAGTGCCTTAAGTGTAACACCAAGCAGTCTATTGAGAGGCAGGTGATGTGTAGAACAAAGGGAGGATTCAGCACCTCAGTGACACAGTGGGAAAGAGATGAGTGATTATTAGCCCCACCGAGGACCTTGACAGACCATTTAAAGGCAGCTTCCTTTGATTGTGACAGTGTAATTGTTTCACAGATACAATCACGTTGAGCACTTACCTGGGGCAGGGGAAACTGGACTTTCATTAAAGTGCGGGATTGTCTCCAGGCTGCTCTGTAATTGTGCCTGTTGTCTTGTTTTGTGATGTTGTTGGGCTCAGTCCCTTCTGGGGAGGTGAGCNTGGGGAGGGATTTGGCTGTAGGCTATTTAGAATTTGAGATTCCACTCATACAGTGTTTAAGTCAAAGTGTCTGATGCAATAAAACAAGTGTGTTTACAGCTGTCTCACTTTGCAGATTTCACAAATTATCATTAATGGAGGAAATTGCAAAATAACCATTAATCTGTCGTTTAAAGCGGATAACTGTCTGAAATGGTGACAAGACGTGAGAGTAAATCAAACTCAAGGAGTGCAAACAGGGCAAAATAAACGGTGCGGGAGGGTGGGAAGTCTTCTCACTTAATCCTCTTCTCTTCAAAAAAGTGAACTAGCCCCACTGTTTGTTTTTGATTCAGCAGGCTGAGATGACACAGTCTGTTGGGTGCTCTATTGGCCATGTGGTCTGGGTCCATTGAGCGTGGCTGTGTGTCCAAGGCCCGAGCTGATTAGATAATAAACCGCAGAATGAAGAGAGAGGACAGAGTAGCCTCCTTGCTAAAGATTTTTTCCTTCTTTTTACTGCATCATTCTGTCAGAAGGTTAAATAGCTGGGTTCTGGATAAAAACCAGCACCAGCACAAACATTGTTAAAAACTAAGTTAAGTGTTGACATCCAGTCGGTATTGCCAACTACTTATCTAAATATGTTTTATCAAGAATGGAATGAACTACTTTAAGGCATTTTGTCTGGTCTGTAAACACAGGATGTTTACCCGTTTGCTTAAGAAATTACATAAGTTGAGAGCCGGCTGCGGATAACAGATTTTGCAACTTGATAAGTAAAACATACAAATCATTGCTTTCATATTTTTGCAGATGTTTAATTTGAGAACATTAGTTCCGGGGTAATAACGGACCCCAGCACGCTGCCAGCCATGATTTGGCAAGAAGAAATACATAAACACACAGCTAAGATCAAGCTTAACACAAGAGCTCTCCCTCGGTTGTTTATTCCCCCATGTCCAAATGCGGTGTGAAGTATTTTTCATTAAAGAAAAATAAATTAGCGATATTATTGTTTGAATCAGTCATGCTCCCCCTGCACATGTAACATAATCCCATTCCCCTTCCTCTCGGTTTTGCATTCACCGCTCAATTTAAGTGATGTATTTTTGTTATCACATGACAAATGTACGCTAACTAGAAGCTTGTGTGCCCATGTGTGCATACTGCACCAGTGCCACTGACCCCTGTCCTCCATGTTCATGGTCACAATACCCGCAGCTAATTTGAAACCTGTTGATAGGTATGGTGCAGATCAAATGCAATGTAGAGGCAGCACAAAAAGTCAGTGAGGAGTCAAGAGAGTAAAAAAAAAACATGATTTGCTTTCACAAAATTTGGCACAAAATAAAACAACTATGTGTCTGCTCGAGTTAAAAAATGTTTAATTTGGGGTAAAAAAAAAAAAAACTAAAAAAACCTGCAGTTTTCCTTATTGACTCTACTTTATGAATCTAATAATTGAAGCTAACTGTAAGGTCTTAATGTAATAGTTTGATATTTTGGTAAATATATATTTGGCAATATTTGTCCTTTAAAGAAGAAAGCAATAGCCAGGAGGCAATTAGCTTAATTTAGCATAAAATCTGGCAGCATGGGTAAACAGTTAGCCTGGCTTTGTCCAAAGCTTCAAATAGCGGTGTCTAAAGCTTATTTATTAACATATTATATCTTGGCCAGAAACAATTTCCTCTTGTGTTTTTGTTACATTTTTTGTAGAAATTCAACAAACGCCATTGTTAATAAAATTTAGAGAACTACATTTTTGA
>JANJYP010010679.1:0-21999 GCA_024605115.1 Rastrelliger brachysoma | reverse complement strand
AAATTATAGAAAGGATTGATTTAACATTTTCAACATATTACATTGTGACATTCGAGAAGTGTTGATTTTTTAACCTCAGAGAAAGTCAGGCTAGCTATTCCCTACTTTCAGTCTTTATGCTAAGCTAGGTTTACTGCAGAATTGTGCATACACAGTGATATTGATCTTCTCATCTACCATTCATAAAGAAAGTTGATAAGAATCAAACTTTTTTTCTAAATTGATATGTTCTGATTATTTATTTATTTATTTGTTTACNCTTCTCATCTACCATTCATAAAGAAAGTTGATAAGAATCAAACTTTTTTTCTAAATTGATATGTTCTGATTATTTATTTATTTATTTGTTTACTTACTTACTTACCAATTGTTTCCTCTTGGATCACTTCATCATCACATACAAGGAAGGACTGAAAAATTTCATGAGTTCNTTTTTCTAAATTGATATGTTCTGATTATTTATTTATTTATTTATTTATTTATTTACTTAGTTACTTACTTACCAATTGTTTCCTCTTGGATCACTTCATCATCACATACAAGGAGGGACTGAAAAATATCATGAGTTGTGACAAAACAAAAAAATCTTTAATTATATTCTCAATCTTTCAATAGTACCTTTCTGATTACACTAAGTGCTGCCCTTAAAATACCAAGACACTTGTCCCAGCACTTCTCCCATTGCATTTTGTGGCACATGTCTTCTATGGTGGCGACTCAGTTTATTTTCTCCAAGCCTTAGGCATTCACTACAAAGCGGTAGATTGGATAACTACACCCCCCACCAGTGTTTTTAATAGCTTCCAGGTTAATTTTTGGGTCCTCTTTAAAATGCTGGTGTCTGTGCATGTTATAACTACTTTACTTCAAATAATATGACATGAATGGAAACAGCATGTAAAATGGTCCAGAAAATAGTATTATACATGATTTGTACTCAAAGAAAACTTGCAGAAACACTGCTGTGGTTATTTAAAGCTCTTCTTAACGTCAATCATTGCACATTTGCCCATCATCTTTATGCATACACAGGCCAAAGACAGCAACGTGTCAAGACCTTGTGGCCACCAAGGGACCAACCCTGAGACCCCATCTCCATAAATTAACCGGATGACAGGGCACCTAAGCATGCTTGTTAAAATTGTAAATGAATTGAATTGTGGAAAGATAGATGGGAGATGAGTATATGAGAGGGATGGAGCGTGAATTGTAGGTGAGCAACACAAAGAAAAGGAGCTGGTAGCAGGACCAGACTGCTGGTGGTGGTTGGTTACACCAATACGCCCACGTGGATATGTCCAGGGGATTGGGATCAGATACTTCATTTGAGCAAAGCCACGCTACATCAAAGACATTCAAATGAAGTAGTCTTCTGTTGCAAATTAAGCTCCAGGGGTGTGTGTGTGTGTGTGTGTGTGTGCACATCTGTGTGAGTTTCTGTTTGTGTTTGAGAAGGGTGAGAAAGTGACAAAAGAGAAAGATGAAAATCATGGGATGAAGAGGTTGAAAGAAAGGTATGTAGGCCTAAGCTCTTTATCCGTATCTAAAAGAGGCATCTATAAGAAGTGTAATCACTGTAATCTATATGATATTGAGCAACAGTAAGGAATGCATGCCTGTGTGAGGAAATATAGCACTTTCATGGTAAATTCTCCGGAAGAAACGTAGAGATTTCACAGTGGAAATGCCTTGATAAAGACCTGTTTTCTAACATTCAGCTGAAAAACACTTTCAGTCATTTTGCATCCATACAGCAAAATGTATCCTTTATTTCTGACCACACCTTAACTGTACATTCATCTCAGTTTTAAAGCAATGTACATCATCGCAGAAGTTATTTGATCTTCTGNCCGGAAGAAATGTAGAGATTTCACAGTGGAAATGCCTTGATAAAGACCTGTTTTCTAACATTCAGCTGAAAAACACTTTCAGTCATTTTGCATCCATACAGCAAAATGTATCCTTTATTGCTGACCACACCTTAACATTCATCTCAGCTTTAAAGCAATATACATCATCGCAGAAGTTATTTGATCTTCTATTAATTCTTAGTGTGCATTTAACATTGAGGAGGTGAGATTGGGGGAAGTCTCTATATGGCTTTAAGTAATTCCCATGTTCCTGCTGCTATCTCTCCCACCACCTCCATAACAGATCAATAAGCTTTTAATTGATCAGTTCTGACTCATGCCAGGAGCCAGTCCTAAGGTTTTACCTACAGAGCACAAGGCAGGCTATGTACTCCAGTGTAGAGCGTGTAAAACATAGGCATAAAACAGGGATGTGCCCAGACATTATAAAGAGAAGTGGTTCAGGTTTTTTGTTGTTTTTTTTTTTTTATTATTGTTCCCATGCTTCTTCCTGATGTTTGCAGACTATACAAAATTTTATGCCTCAGCTCATACATGCTTGTGTGTGCAAAGATGAAACTGTGATTATTTGATATATATGGAATACAAATAAAATAATGTTTATAAAAAAAAGTGGGTGTGAGATGTTCTAATAATAGGTCACCTATTTTGCTGGCTGCTGCTTTTAAAACACCATTCTCTATATCTGTTGCCTCTTTGAAGGGAACATTGTCACTGACATATGCAGCATCAGCATTATAAGATTAGCCAAATATTTATGCATAGAAATTAAGTTGAATTAACCTAAAGTAAGTAATATATAAACTTAAAGGTTGTCTCATCCTTATGGCAGTTTTCAAACCCTTGACATGTATGACTCTTGTCTCCCACCACTGGAAGTGACTGCAATTGCAAATGCACTATCAACATACATTACATCATAGGATCCACCGTAGCNTTATGCATAGAAATTAAGTTGAATTAACCTAAAGTAAGTAATTAAGAAAATTAAACTTAAAGGTTGTCTCATCCTTATGGCAGTTTTCAAACCCTTGACATGTATGACTCTTGTCTCCCACCACTGGAAGTGACTGCAATTGCAAATGCACTATCAACATACATTACATCATAGGATCCACCGTAGCCTGCTGTCTGATGTGGCTGTAAAACAGTGGATGAATTGTTTAGAGTGTCACACAGTCCATGATGTAATGACTTGTTTCACTATCAGAATTTAATCCTATCAGCNCCTGCTGTCTGATGTGGCTGTAAAACAGTGGATGAATTGTTTCGAGTGTCACACAGTCCATGATGTAATGACTTGTTTCACTATCAGAATTTAATCCTATCAGGCTGATGACATTTACATTGTCAAGAAGAGCTGCAAAATTAAATAATTTTATCACCTTTCAAGTTAGCAGAGGGCTAACTGGAAGTTTAGCCTGCTCGGTTGAAATCTTTAATATGCATACTCTCTCATTCCAGTATGCATTTATCCAGTCAGTGCAGGAATCTCGAATCTGATACCAGAAAACTGTGGAATACTATCTGACAGTGATAAGCTTAATCATTATTGTGTGAACTTGTTTGGCAAGGGCTTGAATTGAACAGAAGGTCTTTTATATGTAAATGTTGTGCACTGCAGGCTTAAATAAATTAAAATAAAAACAATTCAATTTAAATGAATAATTAAATGAATTGGAGATTCTTTTAAAAATTAAATAAACCTAATAAAAATAAATAGAATCAAAATTAACAATCTTAATAAAATTGATTTAATTGAATGAAGTAGATTATAGTTTGAAATTAAATTAAAGTAAATACATTGACAATAACAGATTTATGACATTGACATTTTTTAAATTTAAATAATTCTGAACAATGGCTGAGACATTCAAGTTAAACCCTTCTAACTGTATTTTCCATTTATCCCTATGGAGAGTTGTGCAAACCATTATCCTCAGTGTTATTGGACTGCTTCAATTTGTTGATGAGCTGATTGGATCCTTATTAATTCAAGCGCCTAAATACGCTTTTAAAAGTTTATTGTTTGCGCTGAACAACAAGGCTCATTACATGTAAAAGCTTAATGATAGAAAGCAAGTTTTAGTGACTTATGGGTCCTCTGGAGCTGATTTAATTTCTCTCAGACACAGGTACCTCTTTTAGCACCACAGTATTTTGTTAATTACTGTTAGACTAAAAATATGGAAGTCATAAAGTTATTACTGACATGCCTTACGTGAGTAGTCAGGAGCTACTTTTAGCCTTAGTATGAGGCTGTGAATATAGATTCACAAAGCTGTAAAATCAATGATCTTCACCCTGAAATATTTAGAATAAGCATCCAAAATACTGTCACAATACTGTCTGTGGGGGGGGTGGGGGCAGGAAGCCAATTACGAGGTCTTGCAGTAACAGAGAAGAATATAAATCAGCAAAGATTTAAACAAAGTCNGAATAAGCATCCAAAATACTGTCACAATACTGTCTGTGGGGGAGGTGGGGGCAGGAAGCCAATTACGAGGTCTTGCAGTGACAGAGAAGAATATAAATCAGCAAAGATTTAAACAAAGTCTTTTTTTTTTCCTTTCATGTTACTATTCTTTACTCGTAATGTGCACTCTGTTCAGTTTTAATAAGTTACACATGATTATTTGTATCATTATTGCATTCAAAGTCAGAAGATCTGTGGGAATGGAGCCACTTCAGCCACTGAGTGTGCCTGTCCCTGGCGTAAAAGCTATTCGTAAACTTTTATGTGCAACAGGGAGCGACTTTTTTGACATAAAAGGAGGAAATTTCACATCTTCTTTACCAAGAATTGTGCTCATGCTGGTCAGTTTGGAGGACGATGGGATTCTTATTTTTATTGGGGTATTATAACTGTCTCATCCGGGAAAATAGGCTATTTCATTATTAAGCACATTGTTCAATGGCCCACTCAGTATCATATCCAAGGGAGGCCTTAAGCATGGGGTAATCTGCTGAGGTGCTTTTCTGCTGAGTGTGTAGTACAAAGTATGCTTTTACGTTTTTCAGCTCCATGTTCAAAGCAAAATGTCCACTATACAGGCCAGTAATCAGTGTTTATGGGTGTAACTATGTGACGGAGAGAGCAGCTTAAGGTTTTTTTCCCTGTGAATGTTTATTTCCTGCCAAAGATTAAAAATAAATAAGTAAATATAACTGGTTGTGTTTTGACTGGCACCAACCTTAGCTAATATGTTCTAATCCCATGACAAAACAGCAAGGAGTGCACCTTCGTCCTCGTCACATGTGACAAACGTCCGACTGGCCAAGACTCCCTGCGTGGTGATATCTCACGCAGGTAATACCATCCTGTCACAGCTTTACACCTTCAAAGCACCACCACTATCTTGTTTCACCAGAGACAATCGCTGGATTTCAAAGGCTCTGCTGGGACATTTACAGTACACGCGCATGCACAGATACACACATGTGGTAAATCCTCCTTATATTTCTGACTGGAAGTTAGAGAGGAATTTTGGGTGCTTGAGGAATGCACCTCTGCGGTTTGGACCTGTAGATAAACCAGCAAAGGAACTAATCTTTTAGTAATTTACACAAAACCTTTTTACCGCCGGCGAGCATCTCCCGGCACGATTAGCAAAAGGATTTATTTTTATATTCACCAGGCTGGGAATTAATATTTAAGTCCCCTTGGTACCAGCATTGTGTCATTTCGAAGCTGATAAGTATATGGATGTGTCTGTGAGATTTCTTTCCACTTGCTGGTGGCACGATGGAGGTAATCTTCCTCTGTCTCCAGTTTAGACACGTGAATTTATTGTGCCATTTATGAGTTTCCCAATGAAATGTCCCTTCTTTTTTCTTTTTTTTTCCGGATAAGGAAGTGTCTTCACATTTAACTGACCTGTACGGAGCATTTTACTGCCTCTTTGCAGTAAAGGGGAGAGGAAGGGGGAGGGCATCTTGTACCTCTGTAATCTGCTCAAGTAAGAAACATCGTTTTATCGGCAGCTATTTAGTCATGCATTAAAAGTAAACATGAGCCACATTTAAAATACCGAAGAGACGGAAGGTCATAACCAGGTTAGACTACCTGTGTTTACCAAGACAGCACCTTAAGATTGCAAATGCCTGCTGTACTGTTCTCTCTCTCTCTCCTTGTGTGGTTGTTCTCTGCAGTGGATACATTTCCTATTGATTGTTGGTGTGTTCCCAGGAATGGCAACTTAAAGATCTTTGAAAATGCATGTGCATCTGTAGAGAAAAAGTGAGAAAACAGTTCAACACCCCCAGAGAGATGTGGGAAAATACAGTGATGAAAATCAGCTTCAAGCCTGGTGTGTTTGTGTATGTATTGATGTTGCTGATGGTATGTATATTAGTGCAGTTATGGTTGCTTTTATGTTGAGTGTGTGTTCTAAAAATGTCTTAATTTACACTTAGCACATCCAGAGTGACTTACAATGAGTATAATCAGTTTTTTTTTTTTCCATATAGTATTTGTATTATTTTTTTCAAATACTTCTTTATTCAACTGTTTAACGATTATTCCAGTTCATTACAAGTTGTTTCTTATTTTTGTAGACTATCATATCTATCACTTAAGATAACACTGTACTCACAAATGTCTCACTACAGTATGATCTGTGAACACAGCAATATCACACCAATGAAGACCAAGTGGGTGAGAAAGAGAAGCAGTCATTTCATCAGACATGCTCTAAAGACACCAACAGTTTAGCCAGATCATCCAAACCACTTTATCAAGAGCACTCATTGCTAATAATACCTCATTGCAAAGAAAAACTGTGCATGATGTACTGCAGCAGGGGTCCGCAATTAGGTTCAACCATGAGCCATGGCAGCTGTCATAAGTCCTATTAGTAAGTGAGGACTAACAGAAAGACAGCAAATATCTATTAATGCTAATTGGCAAAAAAACATGAATATTCTGTGTTCAACTGCAAGATTGTAAGTGTGAATTATATCCACACACTAATAGTATTATATAAGGCTTAATAGGCTATTTCACCATCACGAGGTGTGACCAATTTGTGATCAACTTGTTCGTGAACTGGCTGTGAACTGTCACAATCTTGGCTTTTTGGAGCCAGAAGCCATGGCTGAAATTTACCTTAACTAGCTGCACTAGCAGTATAGTAAACAGCTATAGCCTACTGTAATTCTTGGGTTGCGTATTGTATACTGTTGTTATTGTCTGCCTATCCACAAAGATCAGCCTATCCAGATGATTTCATCAGGATTATCTCGAGATGGATTTGAGACTTCACATTTTTTATAGAAAGCCTGCATTACAAATTGAGGATGTGGAGTTTGAAAGATAAGGGTATTTAACAGGCTGCAATGATCTAATGGAAGAGTTGTATTTTGGGAATTTTAAGTTCTGGTGTTTATTCAGCTTGCCTCATATTAGGGAATAAAAGTCAAGATACCCTAACTACTGTGATTTTGGACAATTTCTTTTATAATCTGTCTCTCACAAGTCCTCCAACTTGATGGAGGCACAATACTCCATCACTGTAATAAAAGCAGAACTGTCCCTTAACTCTTCATTTCTTCTCATATTGCAACCTTAATATGGCACAATGGGAGGAGGTATTGTAGAGGGACATAAACCAGACAGCACCAGCTTTTGTTGCAGTGATTCAAGTAGAATCTCATGCTGTACCCCGCCGCGCCAGGGGCAACTCATAAAGTGCTTTAAAATAATAAAGTAATTTAAAGTGGCTATTAAAGTCAATGTCGCTTCAGATTAACACATGCATCTTTGGGTGTGTGTGTGTGTGTGTGTGTGTGTGTGTGTGTGTGTGTGTGTGTGTGTGTGTGTGTGTGTTTGTGTGTGTGTGTGTGTGTGTGTGTGTGTGTGTGTGTGTGTGTGTGTGTGTGTGTGTGTGTGTGTGTGTGTGTGTGTGTGTGTGTGTGTGTGTGTGTGTGTGTGTGTGTGAGAGAGAGAGAGAGAGAGAGAGAGAGAGAGAGAGAGAGAGAGAGTCTGTGCACTTGTGCATTTAAAATAGACATGACGCTTCATTTATTAAACACAGTCGCAGTGTTAAGTGATCTGGTGATTAAAAGCATCAGCTAGATGAAGTTACATGCAGACACAAACAAAAGAACCATAGAAAAAATTTGTGTTCACCCCTCTGAATATAACACATTTACATCTCTATTGCCAACATGGTAGGTGAATTATCACTTCATCATTTACCATTATGTTCCTCCCTCTGTTTCTACATTTAATAAACTGAAGAAGAATGTAATCAAACTGAGCGGAATTGTACTGATGGAGATGCAGGAAGTGCATCCACTCAGAGGTTGCACTTTGCCACCAGTGAAGAATTTCTTTGCTGGACATGTTGGCTGATGGTTTCCCAAAGAGAGAGGTGCTTAAATTAGACACAAATGCTGCAATATGCCCTCCAAGACTTTTAGCAGTATTCCTTACCGCATCAAATCTTGTCTACTCATCTTTGCCACACCTCCCTATTTTTGTCTTTTCTTCTTTTAACTTCCACTCTTCCCTCTTAAACTTTACCTCTTACCTCAGATGTAATTTCATCTTACAATATTTCAGGCTGCTGTAAATTTGTACAAGTCTCTTTGCCTTTGTTTTCCCCATGTCCTTTTGTCATATCCTTTTACTTATGTTCCTACTATTTCTTTCGCATGCCCTTACATCCTTCAATTGAGGCAGTTCCTGATATATGGATCCATTATATTTACTTGAATCTGACAAACAAATGGGAAATGCGCCGCTTCCCTCCACATATCACCACGCTCACATCATGGAGTGACACGGAGGAGGAGATAAACTCGGCTGCATCACTGACACATATATGAGCATACGAATTTACAGGAATGAACATGTTTTCCAGCAGAAGCAATGCGAAAATGTGTAAAAGTGAAGTGTGCATCTGGGTTTGTATCCATCATGTTACTGAGCCTGGGAAGATAGCGATGGTGAATGTACGTTTATCTCTACACAGATGTGAAGATAGTGGAATTCCACATCTGGTTCAGGCAGTTACATACTCCCATGGGTGCAAAGTAACAAGACTGAAATAGATAGAGAGATAAAATGAGGGAGGGCAATATAAAACAGTGGTGAAAAAGAAGAAAGGGCAGATGGAGGCGTAGTGGATGAGTGTTGATTACTTTTCCACGTGTCAGTTTTGTCTGATTTCCTTTGACAAGAAACTGCTTTGAGTGGATTTCAGAATGACAGGTCTTGTGAGTGAAGAATAAAATGAGAGAAGAAGGGACATTGACGAAAGATTATGCACATATAAATGGAGAAAGACATTTTGAAAGATCTAAAGCACTCAGAGACAGTGAGAGACAATAAATCCAGCGGTTTGACAAAGTGCATTAAAGGTACTAAGTGTAGTATTTTTTATACATCAACTGGATTTCAGCGATATCATTGTTCATATGTTGAGAGAATTATCTTGAACAGACAGCCCTGTGATAGTTGCTAGCCTCTATTTCATTGGCACGTTAGTGTATTAAAAACTAATATATAGCACAATATATAGTAGCTTTACATATTATATCAATGCTTTTATTCTCCCTTGTCTTATAAAGAGAATAAAGTATATTGTTAGATGTTGTTTTTGTTTTTTCCCTATTTTTCCATCTGTCTCTCATGCAGTCGCCTTTTGCTTTTTGTAGAATTTTTAGCTTCATTTTCTCTGGAGTAACTCTGCCCTCCATCATATTATCATATAAATGCAGCATAAAATGTGGATGGCTGCCAGTATTCTCAACAAGGTCCCACAGATTGTAATGACCTGTTGATATTAAGGCTTTCCTTCTCAGTATTTTTATATAAACAACAGACCCAAAAAAAACTATGTGTAATGAGAAAGGAGCCACTTGTAGGGGCAAGCCCACAGAGAATTATAATACAACAGGTTACCACAACAGATAACCCAATGGAGCCTTTTGTGTTGAATTGGCATTAACTCTTGGTATGTGTTACCTGTGAGTAGTGCGTGTTTGTGGAAGAGAGCATGTGTGTGTTGGGGGGGCTTGTGTGTGCGTGCATGCACAATCACGTGTGCAGGAAAGATATGCAGCTGTAAATGATCTAATTTCTGTTTTACTGTAAAGCCTAGTTTACAGTTCTCCATTGGTACAACGCAGACAGCTGTATGTTGCCTATACGCTGTCATTTACCTTTCATAGTTCTGCGTCGAGGCTGTACCACGGAGTAATTCACTGCCATAACACTAGGGGCATTGAGTTTCTGAAGGATCTGTCTTGAAATCATATGAAACTCGTTGGTGGAGTGTTTACTTCCGTGATTCTCCTTGTAATTTTTTTTAGATATGATGCAGAAGTATAAACTAGGCTTAAGATGAATGGGCGTGCTAGCTGTGGAGCGTGCAGTGGGTGACAGTGAGGGGGTGAGAGATGTAATGCCAGTCCATCTCTTGACAAACTTCAGGAAATACCTGCATGTGTTTCCTTAAATTCATCTTAAATGTCACCTGTCTTTTATGTAGTTGAGTTACTTTTGTCATTTTATTGTAGTTTAGCTTGCTATATTTCTTTGGTAGGTAGCTTCAGTGTAGTGAAGCTTCATTTAATGTAGCTTGTAGCTTAGTTCACTACATTTTACAAGTAGCTTGCACCTAAGTAGTCATAGTTGCACTAACAGTGTAGGCACCACAGCTCCCTGCCTCACATGCAGCAGCTGCAGCCAGCAAATGGGCCCTCGCTGTGCTATACTTGTTGTGTGCCAATTTGCCAAAAAAAAACACAAACCCTAATCAAACCTCTGCCCTCTGTTCCAAAGGTCACAAGCACTTTAATGGGGGGACCCCTATACAGCTAGCAGTGGGGAAATGAGGTGAAGTAAATTCCAACGAGACGGCTTCCTGCCTTTCCCTCTGCTTCACGAGATGTATTCAGTAGCTTCTTGGGAGGATATAATGATCTAGAAATGAAGCCTCATACATGAGTCATACCACTGAACCCCACCACCCACCCACACACACACACACACACACACACACACACACACACACACCCCGCCCTCGTCCTTATTTTAGCAAACAAGTGTTTTGCTTTTCATCTTATCCAACATTAGGGAATAAAGTAGGAGAGCGCGAGTAGAAGATGTGTAAGTAAGACACCAAGGGGGGCAGGAGATAGAAATTGAGAAGGTGAATGGGGGGTTAGGAAGTATTTTTCATGATTAGGTGTGGCAAAGACAAACAAGTACCCTTCTTTCTCCTTCTCTGTAGTGCTGACATGTCTATGGTATTTAGATACTCGAATGTTATCACTCAGTTGAAAGGGCATTATCAGCCTCATACATACCCTCTTACAGTTTAGAAGCAGCTTGACACACCTATTAGTAGGTTTAGAGATGCATTATCATCCATTGTTAAGGTGGTAACCTTTGACTTACAGATGCCATCTAAAGGCTGTAGTAGTTATTACGGAGTTAATTTGATTTGACACAATGATTTTTCCCTTGTTAAGAAGATGCACGATGGATAGATATGTAAATAGCTAGATAGTTAGAGATGACAGTTTGAGACCACCATTCACTTGTTTTTTAATCTCATTTTTACCACATTTTACTGCTTTAACCACATTACATGTGACCCCTTTATCGACAACCTGATCACAAGCAGCATATTATTTACTCATAGGTGTTATGGTCCTATTCCAACGGGTTGACTGGCAATCACTAGTAAGTGTAACAGACCCCTTCTAACCCATATCGGCAAGGCTGATAACCACTGAAGATGTCCATTCAATCAAATGATAACATCTGAAAGAGGTAGTCTGTATGTGTAGGTGAGTTTCTGGCTGATAAGATAAGATAAGATAAGATAAGATAAGATAAGATAAGATAAGATAAGATAAGATAAGATAAGATAAACTGTAATGTCCCACTTGGGCAGAAGTATAGAGCTACATTCAAATCATAGCACTTGAGCTTNCACACACACACACACACACACACACACACACACACACACACACACACACACACACACACACACACATGAGATCAAAACCATGCAGGGTTTTAGTGTATGAATGATTCTTCTTAATCACAGATGCCACAATGATGCACAATAAATGCACCAGAGTTGACCCACATGTTTTACTGATAATAAAGAACAAGAAATGAGGATTAGGGATTAAGTTGGCTAACAGCCACATTCTTTTAGAGACTTAAATTGTTAAGATTTCATTTATGTGACCACATAATTTGGGGTATAAAAGTCAACAGGCTCTAAATTTGCAGCCTTTGTATCAATTTCATCTATACATTTCTCTGTGTTCTGCACACACTGTTCTTGTGGGCATTGCACAGATCCCACACTGCATCATCACACTGTACTGTACACCTTCAAAATCTCAAGTGCGTGCACTCAGTCCTGCTGCGTAGTGAGAGATTTTAGATGCACTGTGCTGCCTTCAGGTCGATTGATCCACTCACTTCCTGTAGGCTTCACTTCAATACAGTGCAATAGCAAGAATTCATCGACAGGAATCTAATTATTGCAACCACTGCTTATCTACTTTTACAGCCAAGCGCCTTGTGTTTATTTGTATTTTTTAATGTTATTTGTCTCAAATATTTTTAAATGTATCTGTGGCTCTCTGTCATTAACTTGGGCTAATTGCAGCCCATTAGCTTCACAGGAGACTTGGAAAATTAGAGAGGCAGTTTTTGCATAAAATGTGTTGCTTAAGTTTTCCTTAAATTTCTAAGTAAAGTGAAACATAAATTACAAGAATTAGTGTGTGAGCATTTTTTTAAATTATTTTTTATGGTGCTTTTGTTTGGTTGGAGGCTCTCATTAAAGATTGGAGAAAAGTCTAACCCTGGGCATTGATTCATGTATTGAGCCAAGTATAACAATGTAATTAGTGGGAACAGATATAGTACCATGCAGGTTGTTGTTTATGTTAAATGTGATGAAAGAATCTTTCACCTTCCAGACCTAGTTTTATTCTGTGCTGCAAATAAAGCTGCATAAGTATAAGTCAGTATTGAAGTGTATATATAGAAGAGACATTCTTCATTAAAGTTGTATGCATCTCTAAAGCTGGGCATGTGTTGTGTTTGTGTCTGCACAAGTGTTAAGTACACCAACTACATCAGCAGGCCATTTTTTTCCCTCTGTATCTTCCAGTAACCCTCCCCACCCTTCTGTCAAGAGATTGGACCGCACAAGCTTCACCCACGCCACTTGCCTGGTGTCACTTGTTTTCTCTTCCCCTCAGTCCCCCCACAACCCACCCTCGCTTTCTATCTCTATCTCTCTTTCTTTCTTGTTTGTTTTGTTTGTGTCCCTCTCCTCTCTTCCTCCTCTTTTCCAATAAGAACAATTGGTTATGGAACGCATTTTCCTGCGGCATTACTCACAGGCACCAGCCGCCACATGCCATTAGGCTCAGCCGAGGGAGAGGAGCATTCAATGGCGGTAGCGGTGCATCACATGCCTGCCATCTAGTGTTGTGGGGACAGAACTGAATCTACAAAGACAGAGAGGAAAAAGAAAGGAGATAGGTGTTCATGAGCACGGTAGATGGCAAATCTCCATCCAATTTGTTGAAAGCAGAATAAGATATTTGTTAGTGGAGTTGTTGTTTTCCTTTTAGCTGAAAAGATTGGATCTGGCTTTACTCCATGCTGTTGTCATGTACAATAAGAATTACAGAGTCTAATTTTGTCTAATAAGCAAGTATAGATCCAATAAGCAGTAATTTTAGATGTGATCTAGGAATCATTGAGGAAGGTGGCAAGCTCTATACACTTCAGCACAATGAGTTTTTAAGGAAATTAAACACAACATGTGGATTTACTACCACAAAGCACAGATGATTCATACTATCTGAAGGTTTGTTAGATTCTATTTTTATGAAGAGATATCCTCAGAGAGTTTATTAGTGTCGCAGACAGTCATTACTTTTCTATGAGTTGTGATTTATGGCTTTTTAATTTACCTGTCCAGCCCATGTTGGTATGAAAGCTTCCCACTATTTGGAATTGCGTATGCTTGTCTGCATGTTTGACATTTGCATATATACAATAATGATTGCAGTGTGTCAGAATACAGCTCACAGTGAATGAGCCCAAAGTAATAACACAGACTACTGCTATTCTGTTTTCAGTACCGTACATTGATTTATAGATATATTTCACCTGTGCATGACCACTCCCTAATCAGTGATGTCACAGCAGGTGATTTGGTTGTGACAGCTGATGAAAAACATCTGCTTTAACAGTGGCGTCATGCAATACATTTGCAGACATAGTTTCATAATGCATATGTTAACACTCACACCAAACCAAATTGTTACCAGTAATCATCTGCTTTCGCTTATTTGTTACACATTCATAATACGACAAATATGCTGTGTCCTCATTCAATAAGTCACACTATACTGTTTTTGCAGATAGAGTACACGAAAAATTATAAATTATACTTTGTTTAAATCCAAGTATTCTTGAGTATGTGTTTCTTGGGTATGAACACACAATATGCTCAAAACCACTAAGAACGAGTCTGTCATATGGAATTGAGACACAGCGTCTGTATGATCTTCCTGGATGCAGCTTGACAGGTAGTCAGACATTTATAATAAGTGATCAGGGGAAGAATGTTGAAAGTATGAACTCGCCAGATGAAAGGCAATATTCTTACTGACTTAAAAGAGTTTTTTTTTTTTTTTTTTAAAAAAGTGATGTGAGGAAGGTGTAAAAAGCAATCTCTGAACCCATTGGCTACCATCTGACAATGATTTAGTCCATGGAGGCACAAGCCATTTTTTCGGGGCTTCTGATGCAGCAAGAATAAACCAGATATCTGGGCCAAGACTACCTCTTTTGTTTGCCGTTCAGTGTTTAGAGACTGATTAGTAAATTGCAAACACATTGAAATCAATTTGTTTCTTTTATTACAGAGGTTGAGCATTTATTCACATAATTGCCAAACAGCAATATTTTTGTGTAGGTATTTTAGGTCTAGACAACATTTCTGCCAATGCATTCTGCCTCTTTCACTTCCCACATAAACTGTTTATGAAAAAAACAGTAACAGAAACCAGAACTCTTCTGATACTGAAATCTTGCCTTGACTTGAGATTCTGCTTTTAAAGATACAGACACAGATATCTGTTTATAGAGATTAGATGTAAAATCACAAAGACCATAATTTACAGTGACAGAGACAGTGATTCCTCACTCAGCAATCGGAGTGCAGATCAATGCTGACATTTGAATGCACTCTCTTGTCAGAGAATATATGGAAGCGACAGTATATAGGCCTTTTTTCATAGAAGACATTTTGACATCTCAAAGTAGGAAATGTACAGGTGCAAATAATGAAATGAATGAAAGCTGAATTCCATGATAGCTCACTGTCACAGCTTATTGGGACACTTGAACACAATGGAGCCATCTTTAATGATGTTAGTAACACCTGTGCTTTTCCTGCTGTGAGAAGTCTGCTGTGGTTTTTGGCCAATTGCAACAATAATTAATTAGTTCCTTTTTTCATTTTCATTTGTTATTTATTAACAAGATTACGTTCCATCTGGTGAGTTTCCAACATTTTTCCTTGTCAACATTTTTCCTTTCATTCTTTGAAAGAACCAATTTCAGTTGAAAGCCATCGCTGAGGACATTTATGTACTGTGAAAACATTTTGGTTGTTCTGCACAACTTCAAAAGGGCAATTTGAGGGTAAAGATTTGGTTTTAGGTTTAAGGTTACACTTGTGTTTAGGGCTAGGTGTAGGCATTTAGTTGTGATGATTTAGGTTAGGGTAAGTGACTAGGAAATGGTTAGGGTAATGAATGTCCTCACAAGTATATAAAGACAAGGTTGTGTGTGTGTGTGTGTGTGTGTGTAATTTTATGTGATTCATAGTTTATTCACCCATATATAGAGCAAACCTCAATCTACCTACATTGTTTCTTCCTCTGAAATTTGCAGATATTTATGAATATGCAGAGATCAAAACAGGAGGATCTGAGTTACTACCATGCCAACCCTCCTCCTCCTCCTCCTCCTCCCATTGCTGGATTCAAATCACAACAATTAGTGTTTGTGTGTTAAATCAAAGACAAAAAGCTGGGCAGAAAAACAGGGGGTGAGCGAGACAGACAGAGGAAAATGGGGTTAATATGAGTAGATAAAGAGGTACCGCACCCCTTGGAGGAACAGCAGGGCAGTGGAGGGGTGGGGTGGGGGGGGGTGCAGTCTTTTAACCCCTTTTCTCATTAATCTGATGGGAAGAACAATCCATGAGTGAGGCAGCCAGCAGACAGTGGATTAAGCTTCTTCTACTGTATGTCCCTCTTGTTTGGCCATATCTCTTCCCCTCCCTCCCATCTCCCTTCTGTCCTGCTCCCTCTATCTGTTTCTCTTTCTTTCCTTTTCTCCTCTTTTTCCATCTCCCCTCCTGCTCCTGCCGTCTCCTCTGATAAATCTCTCACCCACTGCTTTTCGCATCCTCTGTCTCTCCCCATCTCTCTTCTTCCCTTCTCTCTCGGCCCGGCGCTGTATCTATTGCTTCATCTCCTTCCCTCCTTTCACTCCGGTTTTGTTTCATCTCTTCCTCTCCCTCTCTCTCCCCCTCCCGTTTGACATCCTCGTGCCTTCACTCACTTCCTCCTTTTCCTCCCTTTCTAGCTCAGTCTCCGCCCGCAGGACTATTCAATAGATTAAGTTCAGCAGTGGCGGCAGTGTTGCTGATTCAGCCGTATTCTTTCAAATGACCCAAATCCTCACTCTGGAGAAACCTCATACACGCACTGATTGCATTTTTCTCTCTCTGTCTGTCTCCTTCTTTTCATGCGTACACACACATAGACAGTTACACACTTCTTGCTGATCTCTGAGAGTTAGCCTGTTCCCCCTTTTTTTATTTATCTTTTATATTTGGACAACCTTCATTCTGTTTCTAAATGGTGTGTGTGTGTGTGTGTNGTGTGTGTGTGTGTGTGTGTGCATGTGTGTTTGCTCCATCTAGAGTAGGTAGGCTATATCAATATCAGTAGGAGGCTTATTTCAGGACTATTTTTCCTCAGCGTCTACAATCTTCTTTGTTTCTTCTGATCACAGTCAAGCTGGGATGGCATGCTCATAAAGATAAGGCCATATTCTTCACTTTTTTTTCCCCTCTTCAGCCGCAAACGTCAAAGCTTCTCAATAGAGGAACATCTTCACAGTGACGTCTGCAAATGAGTTTTGAAGACCACGCATTGAATGTCACTCGCAAATTGACGCCCTGACTGCATACATTTTCACTCTCTTTGATACACCCCATATTTAGCGTTTGTTCTGTCAGGAACATGGCACTTTTATTGGCAAGACTTGAAAAGAAACAACAAACTAAATCAAAATTTGCATACGTTATTCCCATGATGTTAGACAGCCCCATGTAGGATGTAAGTACAAGCAAGTTTTCCACAAAGTTTGAGACAAGGTGTCATCAACAAATTCTGCTTCTGTCCCATTGATAATAAATGAGCAGGATTGTCTTGGTCCTTAAATTGTATGGTTATGAAACACAAGTTCAAAAATAAGTTGATTTAGGCTTTGTTGCTGGGTTTATTTGGTAAGATTTTGCAGCTCAGCAGCGTAAATTACAGTATATGTTAAACTATAATAGGTAACCAGCTTTTTTTCTTTTTACTTTGACTTTGACCAGAGACATCCAAGAGTATATCATTTAGCATTAGGGAAAGTTCATGTTTACAGTTCATGCAAATTTTAATTGCAGACTTCAAACTCTATGAAACATAAAAAGGTTCCCAATGTCTTGTATTTGTGCTGTACTGACCAATATAAAATCTGAAAAAACATGGAAAATGTCAAAATGTTTTGGCTGAATTTCAAGTTAAGCCAAGCACAGATTTTAATGAAATCGCTATATTCTGCTCGATGGGTTAAACTGACGAAATAAATATAAATTAAGTCAGTTTCAACTACCTGTATTATGTGATATATTTTCAGATGAGTTTTCGCAATGAGTCATACTTCCAGTAAAGCTTTTCGTGTTCATACCAAAAAATGATCAGCTTTACCAAATATATCCACTAGCACACTGGGGTTTTTTTTTAAAAATATGTCAGCTAATGCCAGTAAATGTGACTGGGGCTTGACAACAAGCGAAGGGGAAAAGATACATTTCCAAATTTAGCCAGTTTACTGCCTGAAAAGCACTTACACATCCCACACCAATTATTGTCAAGTTGAACAAAGCACTTAAGCCACAGTTGCTCAAGTGGTTCCCGACTGTGACCAACCAACATCTGTGATTGTAGTGTGGCACTTAAAGCTGTTTTCACACTTTAGCCAATTACATGTGTCTGAACTCAAGGTCATGTCAATATTAATATCAATGCATGTGAAATCAGCTGTTATACTTCATTACTTCATTCACACAAATCAAGTAAAAATTGATTTCTATGTTGGAAAGGACTCCCCAAAACACATTATTGTATTCACCAGTTCCAGTACTTATATTTATTTTAGTATTCCTTTCTGGAATGTTTGCTTCAATAAACTTTCAACCATGGATGTTGTGATACACTGGTATTTATGATAACCATGATATAAAATACCAACAACTAGTTAATAATACACATAATATCATGTAAATAATTAAGCACCATCTCTGTGTGTTAGTGTTCTTACTTTCCCCAACACACACACACACACACACACACACACACACACACACACACACACACACACACGCACACACCTTGTGGATATTTTGATCATTTGTTTAATGTAGTTGCCTCTCTCACTCTCACTCTCCGTTAAGTGAAATTGTTCTTTTGTGTGTTTCTACACTGTTACGGTAACAGATTCTCTTATTGTAAGTAATTAATTTGCCATAAAAGACAAAGACCTAAAGATTATTTGATAGTGTTTTTTTTTAATTTTCTGTAGAAATTGTTATAATATTATTATGACTCTTTCACAAAAGCCACGATAATCGTGTAGTGAAAATCTGATATTGTGACAGCTAGTCTGGCCTGGAATAGACTGTACAGCGTGTGAAAATGCACTAATACAAGGCTGTGGTGAAAAAGAGTATGAGTGATTGGCATATGCTCGCTGTGTTTGAAAATGAACATACATATCCTATATATCAAAGTAAACCTCAGGACAGGAGTTCACCTCATTTCTGAGTGCTTCATGCTCCCGAATGATTTCCATTGCCAAGGGGACATGAACAACGTAATGTTCCACATTATATAGCAGTAGGATGAGCCGGGGCTGCTGCTACGTTTGACCCCCCCAGAACAACTATTTCTCCTTTTCTTTGAACAAGATTTCAAATCACCACCTGCCCACTCATTCTCTAAGATGTAATGTAAATTATCTATGTACATTTGACTCCCTGTGTCTATAATCCGGCCCTGCAACTCAGTGAGCCCAGCATGGCAGTGATTCTTAGGTCCAGTTGATGCTGTTTGATATTGGGAACGTGCGCTACATGGCTGCTCACAGCAGGGTTGTCTGGCAGGAAAACAAAACCTAACAAAGTCTGACCGTTACACATGCACGCATGCGGGCACATTTGCAACGACATGCAGTTTTAAAAAAAGAAAAGAAGATGAAGCAGTGCATGCTTAAATGCACATGCCAATACACAAGCACATGGGTGTCTTGGTGTCCCAGTTTTAGCTTGATTCTGGGTCTTTTATTGACATTTTGATTGGCCGAGGGGGGGCTATGTCGACACCATGCTCCATAGGAAAGAACAGGCTGCCTGTTGTGGCAGAACACTTAAAAAAATAAAACAATGTTTGTTTAAGATCTTCAACTTTCCCAACAGTCCATCCAGACCTTTTTTATCTTTTTTTTTTTTAATTTTTGTTGCCCAGGTAGCTTGGAACGAATCAGATGGAAGTTTTTTTTCCTCACCACATAAATGTCGTTTTTCCTCCTGTGTGATATACTATCTGGGATATTACCAACCGTGTAGGTGTTAAAATGGAGAGGGATATAAAAGAGAGAGCGACAATGAAAAAGGCAAGAACGAGAGAAAGGAGGAGACAGACGACGAGTCTGTGAAAGTGGCAGAGGGGCGCAGGAAGCTCGGGTGAAAAATATGAAGGCGTCGGCTGCCCCAAATTCAATCATGCAAACGTCAAGGAACATTCCGGGGCTTTTTGATCAATTAATCTAGCAGATGGCACAAGTGCAATCAAGAGAGATAATGCTGAGTGAGTGAGAAGGAGAGAGGAAAGAAGTAGGTGGAAGGTGTAAAAGTTGCTCCTTTTATGTGAAAGCTGATTCTATACTGCTGATAATACAGAAAGAATAATGCCATGAGTAAGACAGTTAAAGGCATTGCATGTTTTTGTGTGTCTAACACTATCCATTCATTGTCCTTGTAGCACATGTCCTTGTGTTTTATGTTTATGTGGCTGTTCTGCAGCTCTGCAGCAGACTATAATGAGAAAGGAAGGTGAGGAGCTTAGCTTGTGGCCACAGATAAAGGGTTAACATCCAGTGATAATCAAAGGAAGACAAAGCTAAAATCTGTCTCTCTTGCAGAAGCTACCTGCTGGGCAGAGCCTGCCCCTCCCTCCCTCTCCTTCACTCTGCTCTGAGCCACTGTATGCTATGTAGATTTCAGTTGTGGAAGTGGTTTGAATATGGCTGTTTTATATTCTCATTTGAGTGGGCTTAAAGAGGCTCTTAAAACAGAGAATATGGACAAGACCGATGAAGGCAGAGATGGAGTGGTAAGGACGCAGAGTGGCATACCTGAAATGTAGCTGCACCTTCAACTGCCACAGCCAGAGTGGAGGCTGACGTATTGAGAGTATAGGAAACAGCTCAAACATTTACCTTTCTCGTTTGTCTTTCAACACTTAACTTTTTACCAGACATCTCGGGTGAAGAGTGGAACTAATCAGGGTCAGGGTGACTGCAGGTTCACCTAAATTTAAACCCTGTGAATAAGTAGAGACAAAATCAAAACAAAAACAAAGGCAAAAGGTGCTACCGTGTTCTGGATTAACCACAGGCTGTTTTATCTCCGAAATAAATTGCCTTGTAGACAAAAGAACTAATTCGCGCGGTTAGAAAACAAGAGGGACTCAAAGAGGAGCATTCTCACTGCGCGTCAGCTCTCTCTCCCGCCGACGCAGCGTCTCTAATCGATGAATATTGAGTGGCTCCCGCCACCAGCATTTTAAAGGGAGGGAGCACTCACCATCGTTCATATCTCATATTGATATTTTCATGCCCTATTTTCTCTCTCTACTCTTCCTTCCTTCATGCTCCCGAAGCCTCAGTCAGCAGCGTCAAAAGTTTCTCAGCTCTAATAACTGTGTTCTAACTTTTCAGCTCTAATGACTGTAGGTGTTTTGCTCAGTTGATTTTTTTCCTTCACTGTGCTTTAAAAAAATAATAGTGAAAAGGTTGCAGAGGGCCATGTTCCTTACCGTAACTTTTTTTTTTTTTTGGATTGCTCTTTCTTCGTGTTTGACATTCATAGCTCACTGCCGTGACAAGCTCAAAGCATGACGACGTAGGCCTGTTCCTCAAGAGAGGAAGAAAAAAGAAGGCGTACCGGATGCAATTACAAGACACACATTTACACATGTGGGCGTGTTTTAAACACACATCCAGACCATGCACACACACAAACCTGCGCCACTGAGCTGAACCAGATAGAGCATGTACCACTGGTTAATAGCCCAATTTATTCTGAGAATATTACTTATTAATTTGCATAATGATTCAGATGATTCAGACATTTGTTAGAGGCGGAGTGCCATGATTGATGGAAATTTAATTATGACACCTCTTAGTTATTAAACGGTAATCAGGCTAAGCCACTTATCTTTAATACTTACCTTTAGCACACAAAGGCTGGAGGAAATTAATGGCAGTCACCGTTCTCAAACTGAAATCCTTTCTTCCTCATACCTTATCACGCCTTCAACAGCACGCTGGTTTCAAATTTGGCCACAACACCAATGATTCCTGCTAATCAAAGACAAGGGAGGCAACTTTCCTTTCTTATGATTTTTTTGGCATTTAACTATTGCATATGTATGTTTACTTGAAGTGGGAAGTAAGTTAATAAATCACTTTTTTTTTTTTTTTTTGGGGGGGGGGGGG
>JANJYP010010650.1:0-19365 GCA_024605115.1 Rastrelliger brachysoma | reverse complement strand
ACAAACTCACAAATAATTATTCAAATTTACTGTTGTATGGAGATTTATAATATCTTTAAGCTGATTATTTTAATTTCACTGCCACAGCTTTACTGTTTTCACTCACATGTAGCAGAAAAGAGTTTTCTTTAAGCTTTAAAAAAACCAACAAGATGAACATTCTGAAAAATTTAGTAACTGATCGGCCTGATATTTCCCTCAGGGGTAGGTGAAGACCAAAACAGAGCTAAAGGATCATTTAAAACGTGTCAAACAAACTACCAGCAACTGATGCTCACACAAAAAAAGCAATTCAAAAATTCTCTGACATTTATAGATTAAATGATGTTAGTCTATACAATTTTTCCCCCTACATCATCTGTTGAATGTCGCTCTCTCTCTTTTTTTTCTTGTACATTTTAAAAATTGGATTTTGCATACCCATGAATGGCACTCTAAAATACTAAAATAATAAAAGTAAAAGAGCTGCAGCATATTTTTGACACAGCATTAATGATTCAAATGTTCCTGTACTTGATTCCTCTTAAAGAGATTCTCATAAGCCAACAAGCCACTGACAGCAGCGTTATCAAATAGTTTAAATTATTTTACCTGTATTGTGATGTCTATAATAATAATTAGGCTGATGCCTGTAATGTCCATGGTGATAAAGATTAGCATATTCATTCTCTCTGCTCAGAGCTTCAGAACTAATATGGTGTAATCCAATTCAGGAGCTTCACACTTTAGAGATCATTATAGTGTGAATAGCACCTGAAAGTCTCTGTGAGGGTTATAATCGGGAGACGGCCTCATGCAGTAGGGAGAAAAAGACAGAATGTGTGAGTATGAGAATAGTGTGAGTACAGACTGTGAGTAGTCTCACTGAGAGACATTCACAACACACACACCGGTTAGATGTGTTGCTAATGAGCCTGGCGTGCAGTTACGGCATAGATCCAGACTGGCTCCACATTCAGACCGATGGGAGTTCAATCAGAAGTCACCACTTTCTTCTCCATTCCTTTACCTCATTCTCAGAAGGCGGCACGTTACCGTTGGCTGTCGTTATCAAAGCAGGCACATTCTTACCTGGAGAGCTTTCAATCTCCAAGTATTAGTGGAGACAGGTAGACTCAAACATGAATTCATGATGGTCCCTTGTGTGTTTAAATGGTTGTCATAATTGTCAGAGAAAAAGAGAAAAGGAAGTCTTCTTGGTAAGAGACAAGAAATACAGTTAGAGACTGCGTATGTGCTGTGTTTTTCAGAAGGAGATTCTGTTTTCTCTTTTTCTTTTGATAAACTCATGGGACTATGGAAGCAATGGGTGGGAAGAAGTACATTCTTTGTTGAGATAGGTGAATTTGATATGACTCTTGTGACAACGTCAGCAGTGCATGAACATCAAATGATCAAAATGTCGATATTTTAACCAATTTCATTGTCTATTGTTCATCTCTTTCCTCTCCATTCTTGTCCTCCCTGCTCCCCTCCTCTGTCTTTTTTGTCACCTTCATCCAGTTCCTGCTATGATCACCTCCTACCCCAACACTACACTGGCTACGCAGGGTGAGGAGAAGAGGATGAGCTGCATAGCTCACGGGGAGAAGCCCATCATGGTGCGTTGGGAGAAAGAAGAACGCATTATCAATCCAGAGACCAGTCGATATGTTGTCACCAGTAAGGAAGTGGCTGACGAAGTCATCTCCACACTGGTGGTGGGTGCTTTGAATTCCATTTTCACACATTTTTAGGTCTAATTTTTGGGGAGTAAACTAACCTTCAGTCATTTTAATCTGCCCAGACAGACAGTAAGCAGAGATGGGGGCATGGCACAGTGAATTCAGGCTGGAATATATTCACATAATCTTAAAATCTACAAGTAGAGTATGAAATATTAAAGAGCTACCTTCCAGTTCAATTTGATGGTTATTAAAACACAGTATGAATGAGCATATTTGTATATTGCAATATTATAAAACTGCAAGGAATATTGTACTGTATGTGCCTTGAGATAATTGAGTAGTTAATAGCCCACATGGTTTAGGATGAAATCCTACTAGAGGTTTGTCTTCCTCTTTACTTAAATTATAAGTAAAGGATTGAAATTTAGTTCGTTAAATAAACTGACTAACCTCAACTTTGAAAAATTAAGTGGGACGGCATAATTTTACCTTCGTATAAGATAGTCCGAGTTTCTATCCACCTGAATGCCTTGAATATTCTGTGTCTCTCTGTAGATTATGCCTACTGTTCGTGAGGACTCTGGGTTCTTCTCCTGTCATGCCATCAATTCATTCGGTGAGGACCGTGGCATCATTCAGCTGACAGTACAAGGTAAACCCCCCTCCTCCGCCTCACACTCAGTTCTACTCACAGTCTGAGCTTTTTTTCCCCAGGTTTGTTTGGAAGAAGACAAAATTCCCTCAGGCATAGGAAAGTTTTCAGTCATTTATTTCTTAATGCATTCATGTATTAATTTAATTGATGCATGGTGCAACTCTTGCTCTTTGCTGCTAACCTTAATCACTCACCAAGGAAATCACAGAGAGTAAAACTGATACATCTGTCTTGTCTGCCAGCCATCTATTTTTATTTCAAGACTCCAACGCTGTCTCTCTTTCCCACTATCTCTGTCTGTATCTCACATACTGTTGTGTTCACATTTTCCCCAGAACCTCCCGACCCTCCAGAAGTGGAGATCCGGGAGGTCAAAGATCGGACCATAGCTCTCCGCTGGACCATGGGTTTTGATGGCAACAGCCCCATAACAGGCTATGACATTGAGTGCAAGAACAAATCAGGTAGACGTTACTGAACTGCAGTGAAGCGTGTGAAAAATGGCATGTGTAGATAATTACACATCACCTTCTCTCTGCCTGCTTATTCTAGCTTCATGGCTATCAGCCCAGGTAACCAAAGATGTGTCACCCCAGCTCAACCAGGCCACTATCATTGACCTCCACCCTTCTTCCACTTACAACATCCGCATGGTTGCCAAGAACATTATTGGCAACAGCAACCCCAGCAATGAGCTCACCATCACTACGGATGAAGCAGGTTAGTGAGCTTCTCATAAGGGCTTTTACACATATTTGCAACAGTTTTCACTGACTTGATGTGAAAAATAAAAATTCAGAAAATATACTTTTCAGTCACTTATAACATTAGTGACTGAAAAGAAGGATGATAAAATTATAAAATGGAAGTAAATGTAAGTTGTCAGTCTTGGGTACAACTAAAATCATTTTCACAGAGCATAAAATTAAACTACATTATTATAATTGCGCAGTCTTTAAAAGTGGCTATTTGGATATTATTAACATTACACTGTTGCCATAATTTATTTTAATACTTCATCTTTGGTCTTTAGAAAACTAACATGCTGCCAAAATGCTAGTTTAAAAAGAAACCTATTCTGATATAGTGTCCATTTCCTTCTGGCCCTCAAACCTGTTGAGTCATCTAGAACATTTATTTTATGGTTGTTTTAAATGGAGGCTATCATCTTTTATATCTGGGGAAACAGATCAGTTCACTGTTGCTTTTAGTCAGCTCAATCAGTGTTCACTTATCTTCTATTGCTTGTAATAGTCCCCCACAGGCATAACAGCACTTTAAAACAGCACATTTTACTGGATTCATTGCTAAAATAAAGTCATGAACTTCAAATTAAATAAAACATGTATAATTTCTCACATTATTTCAAAAGGTTAATGATGATACAAGTTTTTTTTAATGATTATTAAGCTGTAAGGTGAATGATTGTGAAAGAGCATGAATAGAAATACATTCTCAACTCAACAGCACCATCTAGTGTAATTTAATGGAGGAAAAGTAAATTATTCTTGATGGCGGATCATCTCTCCCATTTACACACAAGCATGCAATAATATTGAGTGATGTGCTTCATTTACAGCTCCTGACGGCCCTCCACAAGATGTCACTCTGGAGCCCACCTCCCCTCAGAGCATCAAAGTTTCCTGGAAGGTACAGTCAAATGTCATGTGTGTTACTCTGAGCTGAGGCACTGAAATATATACCAATCAAAAACAAAAAAAAATTGTAAAACAGGATTTAGGTTGTTAAAGCTACATCAGATGCTGCAGTTCATTGTTATTTTTATTATTTATTTTGGACCCCAGAAAAACCAGTCATAACTTTACCAGTGCAGATCTGTTTGAAGTAAATAAAGCAGATATTAAAATAGCTTAAACCAGCAGTTTTCTCCTTAAACCTAGACCTTATTTCTAGGGTTAAATATGGTATACTCACCCCAGAAAGTTTGTTGTAATTTGGAGTCCATCCAACATTATTTAATCCACTCAAGATCGGCGTATGTCCACACACTGTCTTATAACTGGAGAGCCACGGTAATGCAGCCTCTAATAAGACATTAACTACCATGAAACCCGTTGATTTCACTAAAACTCTATCATGAATCACAGTGCTATGCACCTGTTAGCTAAAACTTGTTTTGTTATTGTCATCCAGGGTTTTTAGTGCACTGTAATACAACCTAACTACTTGCTGACAAGCACCGCCTTTGTAGCTCAAAGTACAGAGTGAGCTGTACTATCGCCCAGCCCTAGATGGATGTTTCTGCCAGTGTCCTTGATTGTGAGAATTAATATCATAAAAATGCAAGTGCTCTCTAAAGTTCTGTACTTATTTCAAAATATTCTGCTGCCACCGCTTGAAGATCTCTTTCAGAAATTAAGAAAGCTATTCATCAGCTTCATATGGAAAAACAAGCTGGCAGGAATTAGATTTTCTTTGCTTCACCTATAATACAGTAACAGAAGTTTGAAATGCCCAAATATAACTTATATATTACTTGGCAGCAGAACGACAATCTATGAAATTTTATTTCTCACCGGAGAACATTGCTCAGTGGCAGCAAATGAAAGCAGAAGATCTAAGCTCGCCTCTTCCATATGTATGTATACTCAGATTCATTGCCAAATTTGATGAAACAAATGACTAATCCTATTGTTAAAAATATGATTACGGTTGAAAAATTAATAAAACGACCCTGACGTGCTATCTCAGTTTAGTCCCATCTGGGGAAACCAGCACTTCCAACCATGAAGAACTGATGCTGTATTGAATGCATGGGCATCAAAAGGATTGGAAAAATTCAAGACTTATATCCACCTAATTCAGACTTTATACTGTCATTTGAAGAAATAAGTACAAGTATGATGCAGATAAAAAGTTCTTCTTTAAATTCCTTCAACTCCGAAGATTCAAGACAGTCTCCTAACTAAACTCTTTACATCAAATTTGGAAAAATGAGTATCTAAAGACAGCCTAAGTAAAAGGGCTATATCAGAATTTTACAAGTTATTACTATCCAGTTCATCTGAGAACACTGATTACAAAAGAAATGCATAGGGGGAAGACCTGGAAGTGGACAATTCATCAAAATATTGGGAATAAATCTGTTCTAAAAAATACGCCCAAACAATTAATTCCAGATGGATATATACTATGCCAGTTAACTTAAATAACTATGATAGTAGAATTCCAGATGTATGTATGAAATGTTTAAAGGTACATTTTTCCATTGTGTGTGGCAATATTGAAAAGTATATTCTTTTTGGAAAGAGATTAAAAATGTAATACGGAAGATTACATGAAAAGATATTCCTTTGGACCCTGTTTTCTTTATGTTTGGATTATATCGTAGAGATCACAAGTTTGTTAAGAGTGAACAATTTTTGTATGCTAAGAAATCGATTGCTTTCCAAGTATTGCTATTTGGGCCAGACAAATGCTTTCGATTTTGCCTCTTGAAAAAGAAATACACATTCAAAAAGGGAAATAAGGTTTGTTTGAAAGAGTATTGTATTTATGAAAAGTTTGGATCTAGCAGGAAAGGAAGTAGAGAGTGCCTGGAAGCTTAATCTTTGCTGCAACTAAAAGAGTGTAAACCCCTAAATGTCCTTCATAGCTGTGATTGTACATGTCTGAGAAGATGTTTCTTTTTTTTGTTGCTATTCTTTTTGTTCTTCATCTAAACACATTCCTGTTTGTGTTAAATCCTCTGATTGTTTTTTCTCCCTCAATTCTCATCTTGTAGCCTCCTCAAAAGCACCTGCAGAACGGTGTGATCCGTGGCTACCAGGTGGGCTACAGGGAGTACAGTCCTGGTGGGAGCCACCAGTTCATCATCAATAGCGTCGACACCACAGGAGACACCACTGAGAGCATCTTGCTGGACAATCTGAAGAAGTTCACTCAGTACAGCGTGGTGGTGCAGGCTGCTAACAGGGCAGGGACTGGGCCATCCTCACAGCAGGTGGTCGCCAAGACCCTTGAAGATGGTAAGCAGGGCATATGGATGATGTAATATGTTATCTACATGTTATGTTCAAGGCTGTAGTCCATGTGTCCATGCTAAATAACTAATATGTGGTTGATTCAGATATCACTTTTAGTAATATGCAAATATGATATGCTGTTATTTTTATTCTGTTTATTAGTTGCACTTTCATGGAACTAAAACACTGCCAGCACATGAAAAAAATGAAAGTTTGAAAACCCATGTTTGAAAGTGTACAAAAGATTTGAAACTATGTGACTATGTTTTGAAGTTGTATATAGTGTTTTGATAGTCTGAAAAAAATTCAAATCTCTGAAAAACATTTTGTATTTGAGAATTCATTCCAATTCTCTACAACTTTTCTTTGTTTTTTTTCTTTTCTTTTTCAAAAGTCGTTAAGCTCCATACAGTTTTAGCTTTTATTTTGAACTGAATTCAATGAGTTTTGAACCAGATTCCTGAAATACCTTCCACCTCCAGATGCACAGTCTTAAATACACTCAAACCAATCCTTTGTAAAAGACAACCACCTACTGGGCATTTAATAAACTACATCAGACATATAACCGTTTACATTCAGCGCCACTCTGTTCATAGCTGTGATGGAGTCTACTGTGTATAAATTTAGCAGGAATAACTTAATGGTTTGTCATGTAGTTATTATTTCTTCAACAGAATACACAAAACATACTAACTCTTAATGGGATTTTTTCATTCAATACTTTTCTTTCACATTTGATAAAAACCAACATTTTATTCTGGGTTTTCCATGTGTTGATGACATGAGGCCCCCTTACCAATATTCTGTCTTAATTTTTTTTCTGTTAGTGCCATCTCGGCCCCCTGAAAATGTCCTGGCTGTGGCCAAGTCTCCTGAGGTCATCTCTCTTTCCTGGATGCCACTGCCCAGAGAGGCCCTCAATGGAAACCTGCAGGGCTACAGAGTCATCTACTGGGCCAACCTGCCTGATGGAGGTATTAACATGCACACCTACAAACACTGATATAATATATAGATCAATAAAAAAAATACTTACTATTTAACTCATTTTAAGTCACCTGACTCGACATCAGTGCTGTCTTTGACATTTCTGTGGCTTGATGTCACAGGTCATCCACTAGGGGAAGCTGTGGTATTGTTTTACTGTAATCTGCTGTTGCGTGTCAATTCAAATTGTATTGTATTGTGTTATCTAAATTTTCTAGCCATTTTTTTTAAAATTATAATAAAATAAAATCAATTATTTTCAGAAAAATAAATAATAACTCAGTAAGGGAAAAAACATTTGTACTTGCTAATTTTTTTTTTTTTAAATGTCTCAGGTTGTGTTGCCCCTCTAGATTATATCCGAAGAAAAACATCAGATTTTGATCAACAGTGGGCGTATGAACTCTGCAGTGAACAGAGGGAATATATTTGTGTTTTCCCCTTTTTTATATACTGCACTGTTCAGCAGTGTTCAACCTGCAGTCTGGCAAGTGTCCATCAATAATTCACCATGCAATAACTCACTGAGGCCCACTGCTTCAATTCTGAGTGACAGGAGAGGAGTNGAGGAGAGGAGAGGAGAGATATTACGAAGTGTTGGAGTAAATAAAATTTTTATCGCTGTTTAATTGAAACTCTATATTATAGTGGAGTACTTAACATTCCACAAGAGCATTTACAGTTGATGCAGTAAATGTTTCGATTTAGTCACACTAAAACAAAGATCTGACCCATATTATCAGAGGAAACCAGTATCTGTACATCATTTTTGAAGCTCAGGCTTATTAATGTATCTTCCTCTGTTGTGTCAGAACTGGGAGAAATCAGGAATGTGACCACCAGTCAGCCATCTCTAGAGCTGGATGGTTTGGAGAAGTACACCAACTACAGCATTCAGGTCCTAGCTTTCACCAACGCTGGAGATGGTGTCCGCAGTGAACAGATCTACGTGCGCACTAAAGAGGATGGTATGCCACAGTACTGGATTCAGAGATACAGCAAACTCAACTTATGTTAATCTTAGATCTGACAAAATGTATTCATTTATTGTTTGTTTTTAATTGAACACTGTATGTTTTGACTAATTCAATGATACCTACCTTTTTGCTGATTTTTTCAGTCAGATACTGAAAACCTCCTGACATTGCCAGTTATCTATCAGACCAATCTATTTTATACCAAAAAACATTTTTGAACAATAACAACACACACAAGTCAAATGTATATACAGTGGCAGATAACACCACTAACAACCCATATTTATCATGACCTGTTTCAAGATTATAAAACATGTTTTTAGGAAACTACATCATATACTTTAATTCTGCTTATTCAGTAGGATATATGGCAATACTCCCTTAGATTACTGTACAGGTTCCTACATACTATTTCCCCCATAGTTCCAGGTCCTCCAGCGGGGGTGAAAGCTGTAGCTTCCAGCAGCTCTGTGGTGTTTGTCTCCTGGCTGCCTCCACTCAAACTCAACGGCATCATCAGGAAATACATCGTCTTCTGCTCTAACCTGCATCCGATGGTAATAGTATTTGTATACCACAAGACCTTCATTACTTTCTTCCACTGCCCTACCCATTTCTTGACTGACAGAAATAGTGATATTGTATGATAATAAATCATACATATACTAAATTATACTATGTTACCCATATTCTGAATTACTCCTTCGACATACTGTATTGTTTCCCAGTGATACATGAAGGCTTTCTCTCTCTCCGTTTTGCAGGTGATGAGTGAGTTTGAGGCATCTCCAGATATGTATTTCTACAGGATACCAAATTTGGCACGGAACAGACAGTATAGTATCTGGGTGGTGGCAGTGACTGCTGCTGGTCATGGCAACAACAGTGAGAAGATCACAGTGGAGCCTCTGGCCAAAAGTACGTTATATTAACTTAAAATACTTAATAATCTCCTTGAGTTTTCTTTAGCCTCATGTATTTAACTCTTTTTCTACAGTTTGCTACAATTTGCCTCACTTATTCACTGGCACTTTTTAGCCAGGAATGAATGACAACAAGGATTTGGCTCAAACATTGATGTTTTAAATATATGTGTTTTAATGGTGTGTTTGTACTGCTTTCAGCTCCGGCCAGAATTTTGACCTTTAATGGGACAGTGACCACCCCCTGGATGAAAGACATCGTTTTACCATGCAAGGCTGTTGGAGACCCTCCTCCCACCATCAAGTGGCTCAAGGGAAAGTAAGCTGTACACAAATAATAATGTAATATGGGTACATTTTTCAGGTAGTAATAATATTCCTAATTCTGTTTCTGTTTTTCTCTAGCACCAATGGGACTCCTACCCCTGTCTTGGTGGACGGTCGTCGTAGTGTCCATAGCAACGGCAGCTTCATCATCCGCACAGTTAAAGCAGAGGATTCTGGGAACTACAGCTGTGTGGCTAGTAACAACTGGGGGTCAGATGAGATTACACTTAATCTGCAAGTCCAAGGCAAGTAGTGTCTGTACTATCACAGTATCTTCATGAAGGAACGCAGAACATGAAATCTTAATTTAGAGAAAATTACTGCAGAAGGTCTGCACTGTTTTGTTTTTCTATTAAGAATAATGTCCCCAAAGAGACTAAACAATTTATCCTGCCTCCAGGCATTTTATAATAAGATAAAAATTCAATTGTTGTGGAATAACTATTAAACTCCCATAAAAGAGTTATAATGTTATCCTGGATGACAACATTTTTTATGACAATGAACACAGCCAATTTAACAGACATTAAAATGTATATGTGCTTGGAACTTGAATAGCCCTTAAGTCATATAACATACACTATTATTGATTTCATCAACAGATGCTGTATGTGCCTGTTTGAGCATTTCATATCTAATCATACCTCTAAGCACAAGTGTCTTTCTCCCTCTTATCATTCCTGTAGCTACCAAAAGTCCAAGTTAAAAGACAGAAAGAGAGAGAATAAAATATTCCCCACACTGACTAAAAGTGGCTCAACAGAGGGCATCATGTTGCTTTAAAAAACTGGGAACTGGATAAGACAACGAATACTAACAGTGCAATGAACTTTTTGTCATACCCACAGTTCCTCCTGACCAGCCACGCCTCACAGTTACCAAGACTACCACCACATCAATCACATTGTCATGGATACCTGGAGACAACGGAGGGAGCTCTATCAGAGGTGAAAGTTACAAACTGGCACATAGATACACAACAAATACATTTGAAATAACACAGTGGACAGTTTAATTACAGCAGAACGTTATGTATACAAACAAAAATATGCTTTAACTACATACATTATCCTTCATGCAGAAACAATCACCTCCCTTCAGCTGCTTATCACCTCTTCCTTCACTCTGTCCTAACATCCCTGTTCTTGTTTCTCATTATCTGGTGGTGCGGCTGAATACTTGAGCTCTAAAAGATAGATTAAAAAGCAGCAGAGAAGATTAGGTCTGTTTAAGTGAGAGATTAAAGTGCTCCATCTTAAAGAAAGCACAATCACAGTAAGACTATATGTGGTGATTTATCATTGCTCCTAATCAGGGCGCTGCTGTCTTCGGAGTTGTAGTCGCTATAAAAGCCGTCCATGATACCTTCTCTGTGATATTTGTTTTGCTTCCCCGCTCACAGCATCATCCATCACTGAAATACACACACCTAAGTTTACAATTGTCTATTTTTAGCCCTGCTTGTGGCATGCTCAAGGGCTGGTTTAAAGGCTGGTGGTGCTAGTCGGTCAATCAGCCTGTCCTCAGTCTGTCATCCTAGCACTTTTGTGTGTAGTGAATTCTATTAAATTAAACACAAACACTGAGAATGACTCAAAAACGATGGTTGTGATCTCCTAATTTTCTGTGTTGGGTATTTATCAAACACTTTTCATATACAGTATATGCAACACATGTTTTAATGCTAACTGTAGGCTTACAAAAATATATTTTCACCAATTTCCTCTGCAGGTTACATCCTGCAGTACTCAGAGGACAACAGTGAGCAGTGGGGCAGTTTTCCCATTAGCCCCAGTGAGCGTTCCTACCGTCTGGAGAACCTAAAGTGCGGCACTTGGTACAAATTCACCCTGACAGCTCAGAATGCAGTTGGGCCAGGGCGCATCAGTGAGATAATTGAAGCAAAGACCCATGGAAAAGGTAGGCAACTAGATTAATTTTCTCATATATTTTGAGTCTCAAGATTGTCAAAATGGAATGCAGAGTTTCAACCAATCACATTTTCTAAGACACAAGCAACTTCCTGTGAGCATCTTCTTATCTGTGTTGCCATACCTACAGTAAACTGCATTGTTTTCTCTAAGAATGAATATTTAGGTAAGGGAGCATTTTCTTTTATCAAGTCATTGCAAGATGATGACATGATAAGATTTTATTGCCATTGATCATAACTCATAACTCAAAGCTCTTTAAAAATCCAGTGACTACTGTTGAATCTTTGAATCATAGGGCACATTTACTTTTGTTCCCATTTAAACATAATCATGTTTGTCAACCTTGAAAGTTAAAAGCAAGCTGTGATCTTGCACATTAGCATGTTGATCACATCTATAATCATTTCCTTTCATCCATCTGTCTGTCTTCTCCTCAGAACCTCAATTTGCCAAAGAACATGAGCTCTTCACCAGCATCAACTCCACCAGGGCAAGACTCAACCTGGTTGGCTGGAACAATGGTGGCTGTCCAATTACCTCTTTCATACTGGAGTACCGAGCTGTGGAGTCGGCCACCTGGACCACGGCCCAGCGCACATCGCTGACCAAGAGCTACATGCTATACGACTTGCAGGAGGCGACCTGGTACGAACTGCAGATGAAGGTCACCAACAGCGCTGGCTCAGCAGAAAAGAGGATCACCTTTGCTACTCTCAGTGCTGACGGAAGTGAGTTTGGATCAAACAGATTGCCCAGGAATAGGATTATCAGGAGTATCTGACTGTAGTTGTTTGAGAATTGAACATATAGGCAAATGTGACTTTCAAAAGTTTCAGACAAGAATAGTGTTGCAGAATAAAACATCCCCCCTGTTGTCCCCCCTGTAAGAACAACATAAGGGGGAAAATAACACAAATTCTGCTTGCGTCAGATCAATTCCACTTAATGGTATTATCAAACCAAGCTTTAGAGTATGCAATTATGATTTACATCAACACACAATTAGAAGGAGAATGTTTTTAGGTCAAAGGAAAACAGTGGAGTTACTTATTTTTGTTGTGTTTATTAACAATAGTGTCATTACATCAATCATGAAAACAATGTGAATTGCAGTTGTGGGGAGCCACTCTGCAGCTCTGCCTACAGTAGGGTTTATGCTTTAAAGTTACTTATGAATCAGACTGTTTTGTCAGCCTTTAAACATATTGACAGGTATTCTGAAGGCTCAGTTGAGTAAGAAAATAAGGATGGTCTTCAGATTCTCCATGGGCCACAGTGAAGCATTATTTGCCGTGGGCTACAGATTGTGTCAGTCACACACAAAGGAAGTGTATAAGCTTTAAAGAGGGATAGGAGGTGATGAGAGCTCTGTGGTGCACCCCAGACTATTCATTAATTTCCTTTGAAGGGTTTTGCTGAGAAGTGTAAGCTGCCTGTCAGGATTGTGTGTGTGTGTGTGTGTGTGTGTGTGTGTGTGTGTGTGTGTGTGTGTGTGTGTGTGTGTGCGCGCGCGCCTGTGTATGTTTTTGTATATACTATTGTCAATTTGATAGTGGTTGTGTAGCTCAGCTCAGCTGCTGAACTACAGCCCAGGAGACTAACAGCACATATTCAGCTACAGGCTATTTTACTCTAAGTGAAGAGAAAATATATTTTTACTCTGAGATTAAGAACAAGGAAGTCATTAGGGGTCTTTCACAAATGCCAAAGCAGACCAATTCCTGGTGGTATTATAATCAATAAAGCAGGAGTGGGTTTGAATCCACCTACCCTGTTTTGCTTGCTCTTGCTCTTGGTGCACAAATGTCAAACAAAGCGATTCTGAACTAGTGTTTCATGCTAAACATATAAAATCACATGGGAACACTCTACAGAGCAGCTGCTTTCACATGCAAATAACAAATCCTCTAATTCCAGATGAAGCTCTTTATATTTGAGTGTTAATTCCTCATAAAATGTTTAAATTGGTTTGTTTCCTGCAAGGTACCATCCCTCCCCTGCTGAAAATTGGAGATCCCATCTCAGATAACATGTCGGGCAGCGGAGGTCTGAAGATGGTGGTGACCATTACGTCTATTCTTGTTGTAGCTGTGCTGGTATTTATCATGCTTATGGTGCTAAAGAGGAGAAGAAGGGAGCAGAGGCTCAAGAGACTCAGAGGTACATGTCAGTAAAATTGTGATTGATTTTGTATTTTCCTAACATACCGTATAGATACACGTTGAAACGCCTACACACATTTAATCTATAGTCAAACATGGCAGACATGCTCACCAACACATGCATAAGATTCTGTGTTATGGAAGTAACATGTTCAGTGCATCTGGCACAATTAAACTGAATTAAACTAAAACTGAGGTTAAACTTTGCTTTTGTAATGGCAAAACTTAACCGTCGCTCCACCTCCAAGTAATTTTTTTTCAGCCCACTAACATATTATCTATGAATGCTCTCATAGATATGTTATGTTAACTACCTCTTTGCTGAATTCACAGATGCCAAAAGTCTGGCGGAAATGCTGATGAGGTATGTATGAATTTTAATTCATGCTTGATTCTTCCCCAAACGCACTCGACATAAATCACTATGTAGTCTGAAGTTACAGCATCTATAGCATCACTAAAAATCAAATGTATTGCACACAGAATATGCTGTCCCTCTTGCTTTCTTACTACTACTACATATCACCTTAAATGAAACTGAATTAACATTCTGTTATCCAATGCAAAATCTCACAGCTGAAAAGTAATTAATTTTTCTCATTAATATGCTCAGTAAGAACACACGGACACCTGACACAGTGAACAAGCAGCAGCAGACGCTAAGAATGCACATTGACATCCCCAGAGCCCAGCTCCTCATCGAAGAGAGGGACACAATGGAGACAATCGGTAAGATAGTCACCATTCATTACATTTATAAAGAACTAAATTCATTCTTATTTCTCATCATTTTTTCCTTTTCTCTGTCTTTTATTGTTCCTATCTTTCCCTTCTTCTTATCTCTTAGATGACAGATCCACCGTGCTTTTGACAGACAATGACTTTGGGGAGACAAATAAGCAAAAGTCCTCTACAGTGACCCATACTGTCCACTACCAGTCTCTGTCCCAGGCTACTGGACCACTGGTGGACGTGTCCGATGCCAGGCCTGGAACCAGTGAGTCCCATCACCGTCAGTGCTCACCATTTATTTTCTTTACTATTAATCTAACAACTATGCTACTTTTCTTGTGTTAATAGCATGATGTGGTTGGTTAGCAGGTACTTTGCTTTGATTTGGTTTCTTTACGGCCATGAATCGCTTTCTGCTAATTTTCCTCCAGAATCTTTACATGCTCATATTCTCATAGATGGATGTCACTTAAAAGAAAAGTGCCTCAATACTTTAAAATACAAACACCCATAATCACCTTTCATTGCACATTCATCTGAATTACATGCAATAGAAAAATGTCCACCTTGTCCATCTGTAACTGTAGACCACCTTCATACAGTATGTGAGGCATTTTCAAGAAATGAGATACAAACAACCCTGTTGTAGATCAGTGTCTGGGCTTGTGGTGTTTGAGCTGCATTGAAGCAGAACTGATGAAGAGTAGTGATCTTGCCACCTTCTCTTGACACATCCTTACCTGATTTCCCTGTTCCACCTTGGCCTGAGTGAACAGAAACACATACAAACATCAACACTATGGACATTATTTTGTGCAAATATCATGCTCATATTGTCCAATAAACATTCAGATACCAGTACTGATTCATTCATTCATTTATGTCATGCATGTTAAATTTATCACACATGCTTATCTTTTGCTACTACTTTTTTTTTTTTTAAAAAAAAAAGCTCAAGAAAAGTGATTAACTTAGCTTAGCAAAAAAGCTGGTTCAAAAAGCTAGCCTGGCTTTGTCACACAGCTCTGTGTTAACACAAACACACATAAGCCCTACAACTTCATGCATACAAACTTAACTAGACAGACATATGATTGGGTTGTTTAACCTGGCCAGTGGGGCATGAACCCAGTTTGCTGACTCAGTTCTTTTTAATTCCCACTGTGGGCAAACACCTCCATCATTTCTTCCTTCAATGCGCACTGATAGAATTACTGTCTGACCTACTACAATTACCCGCACCATTCTTCTCTGCACAGATCTAATGCAGGCCTTTTCTAAAGAGTCTCATTCTGATTTGGCCCAGCAGTGCATAGACCATCAGGCTGTCTGGGTCAGGCTGAATATGATACTATTTATGTGTCTGTATGGAGTCAGCTGGAGCTTCAAATTAATGATGTTGTCATTGCATAGAGGATGGCAATGTTCACCATTCACAGAAGGATTAAACTGTGGTTTTGTAGAGTGTGTATTATATAAAATGAATATATAAATGATATGGTTTACTGTCTTACTTAAAGATCTTTGTCCGCATAGTATAAGCTCTGAGATAATTTTGTAAAATGTTAATTTAAATCTTATAAAACATTTCACAGAACTAAATCTAAAAACTTCTTAATTAAAGATTTTTGATTGAAACAAAGGGGGAAAAAAGAAACAGAAAAATGTAGTAGCTATTAATATATCTGACCACTGACAGGTTTGATCTCCTCACCAGATCCCACTGCCAGACGCACTGCCAAAGCTGGTCCTGCCGCGGCACGGAGCCGCTACGCCAGCCAGTGGACTCTGAATCGGCCGCACCCTACCAGCTCCTCACACACCTTGACCACTGACTGGAGACTCCCCACACCACGTGCCACTGGATCCGTCGACAAAGAGAGTGACAGCTACAGCGTCAGCCCCTCGCAGGATACAGGTATGGTAGAGAAGCTTGGAGTACAATCAGCAGAGGTATTCACTGGTGACAGATGGACCCTCTGCTTTGGTTCTGTAATTAGAGTTACAAAGCTGGGTGGTGTAAAGGGAATCATGCCGCTTTTGTGAGATTGCCTAGTGTGAAGGCAGTTAGTGTGGCTTTCACATTGGCTTTTGTATAATCCAGAAAATGCTGGCAGTAGTTTTTTCATTTGCAAGTTCAGTTCTGGCACGTCCCCTTGGCTGAGGCTTTCAAGGTGTGAATCCACCAAACCCCATGCCATCCAATTATCCAAATAAAGCCAGCATATTTTGCCTTTATTACTGTATTACCAGTATTGTTTGCTGCATTCTGTGTTATAGTTCTACAATCCCTGTTGTATGTTTTTCTCATATGCATGATGAACCTGTAATCATTAGATCGTGCACGGAGCAGCATGGTGTCAACAGAGAGCGCATCCTCCACCTATGAAGAGCTGGCCAGAGCCTACGAGCACGCTAAGATGGAAGAGCAGCTCCGCCACGCCAAGTTCACCATCACAGAGTGCTTCATCTCTGACACCTCATCTGAGCAGATGACAGCAGGGACCAATGACTACACTGACAGCCTGACCTCCAGTACACCATCTGAGTCGGGCATCTGCCGCTTTACCGCTTCACCACCCAAACCTCAGGATGTCAGCCGGGTCATGAACATGGCTGCACCCAAGGCACACAGACCTGGTGAGGAGGAGGCAGCACACACAAACTCACAACTTTTTGTTTCTTCTATAGGCAATGAGCAGCTCTTCTGCCCCCTTTTTATTTGCACAACAATACATAATCAATTAAATCCATTTTATATCAAATTTCTTTTTAATATAGTGCCAAACTACAACAATAGTCTCAAAGCACTTTTAACATTTATTCAATCAAAAGCATAATCAACATCTTATGTTGACTTTAAACCCTTTCTACAGCAAACGAGTTTAAGTTCCCTTAAGAGAAACTTAAATACATATTTTTGAATACAATCAACACAGGGGCATATTAAGGTATGATCAAAATCTAGACACTTTGGTTTGTAAAATATTAACAATTGATCAGTTTATCCCTTTATTTGCTTTATTTGTAGGTTTCAGGTTTAATGTGCTATGTGATGTTAGTCGTCATATTACTACAACATAGAGTACAGTCTCATTAAATCATTTTTAGGGCATTTACACAGTAAACAAGCCCATCACACATGATGAACATTATTAAGAGATGCAGTTTTTCCAATAGCAGAAAACAGAAAAGTTTTTTGCTAGCAAATGATTTAATTTTTAAAACCATATAATGTCTCTTGTCTCTGAGGTTTTTAAATTGCCTTTGCAGTTTGGGGATCCTGGTGTGCTCTGCTCTCCTCTCAGGTTATAGTCTTACCTTATATGACCCTCAGCCCCTCCTGGTAGTCCTGTGAATCAATTACAAGATCTGGCACCACATGATGATAGGTGACCGACCTCACACAGAACCACAGCCACTCAGACAGACAGACACCCTTCACTTGACACATGTACACAGCCCATCCATCAACCCTTCTGCTGTCATGTCATAGTGTGTCTGGGGATAAATTGCATTGTTGGAGGTGTCCTGTCCAAGTGGATGAGGTACATGTTTGTTTGTGTGCGCGTGCGTGCGTAATGGTACACTGTCTCTATATCCTGAGTTTGACCAGGCAATAGTTGAGGCAATCAGATCTGCCTCTTAAATTTCAGGCCTCATTACATTTTTAACAATTGTGGCATACCCGTATCACCAGTTCACCAGGGAGAGAGGGCAAGTAAAGGCTATCTGTTAGACTAATCTAAAGCCATTGTCATTCAGTACAAAACACCACTTAACATCCACTGCAGAGACAGCTCAGTGTAATATCAACCTTTTAGTCTTCCAGGCTGGCGGGGCATTGCTGATTGCAGGAGTCTGGTGTCTGTTACATTGACAGATACAGTTTACAAGCTGTGTGGCTGCTTATATCAAGCTATGTGGGGCTTTTTTACACTATTTTTACACTAAGTTGTGTTTTAATATTGCACAAAAGTAGCAATGTGCACATATAGAAAGTGTTCAATGTAATATGTGTGTAATGAATTTACACATATCTATTTATCATAGCATCTTAAATATTGTCTCATAAACGCAGAAGGTCTTAAAGGATAATAAGCATTTATAAAGTGCTGCTTTACAAATAAGGATGAACCAATAATCGTATTGTAATGATTCGTTTCCATCCATGTTGTTTCTTTCATGTTAACCAATCCAATATATAGGTCAACGAGATGACACTACTTTTTTGCGATTTAGTCAAATTTAAAGTAGTTAAAGTTTTGAAAAATTAAAAAAAAACATGAATACCTTGCAAACATTATTTCTTGTGGAGTATAAAACATCTGCTATTAAATCATTTTGAAACAATATATTAGGGGATCATGGTGTTTTAAAGTAATTTTTTCATTTTTCTTTCTTTTATGGTTACACAATGGAGCACTCAGTGTTACCTTTGGTTAAAAAATGTTGCAAATAAGATAAAATATTCCTTTATTTGTCCCAAATTTGTATTGTTACAGCAGCAAGTGGACAGTGAATACAGAGTAGCAATAAAAGAAAGAATGCAAACAATAAATAATAAAAACAAATAGTAAAAATATACAATCAAGAAAATAACAGTGAATAATGATTGCATTGGATCTTATTGTACATATTGAATGAATAATATATGTATATTGTATGTGTGTGTGTGTGCGTGCGTTCGTGCGTGCGTGCGTGCGTGCGTGCGTGTGTGGTGGTGGTTGTGTCATTGAAATGTTTTGAAATGAAATGTTATTTCAAATTACATAAAAACACAAAGAATAGATATTAATAATCCTGATTATATACTCTGTTGCTAGCAGGCAGAGAAACATCAGCATTTATGGAAAATGATGTCACAGCAAGAAACTAGATTGTTGAGGTTCAACTGCAACAGTCCTGGTGCAGTAAGCCAAAACAATGAACTGAGAAACGTGAAAAGGATCCATTGAACTTCAGATTCAGATGACATTTCTCTGGTGATTCATTATTACAAGGGATCCCTT
>JANJYP010010649.1:0-17051 GCA_024605115.1 Rastrelliger brachysoma | reverse complement strand
AGTACAGTGTCTCGCCAGAAAGGACGGCACCGATGACTTCTATCAGCTTAAAGTAAGTGTGTCAAGTTAACTCTTTTATTGGTGTTTCTCTTTAAGACATGCATAGTCATTTATGCACATAATTCAAAAGAAAATTGAGCTAATAATTCAAAACAAAGCTGCAGCGTCCCGGTAGACATTTGAACCTTTGACCTTCCTTTGTTGGTGTTCATTTTATGGCCCCCCTGTTCCAGTTTGGCACAAACAACAAAACCTCAGCAAGGGCATTCTGTTTATTGGGCTATCCAATGTCTGTTACACAACAGAGGCTTATAGAAGAGGAAAGGGAGAGAGGAAAGTAGCGCCCCACCTGGAATGCCAACTTTTAACCCCCAAGACCATGTAGTGAGTCAGTGCATGACCCTCCCTCATACCCGTGACTACAGCGCCTCAGTGTCTGCTGCACAGTTTGTTTACTTTACATTAGGATATGGGCCACTGTTAACTCTGTACNCGTGACTACAGCGCCTCAGTGTCTGCTGCACAGTTTGTTTACTTTACATTAGGATATGGACCACTGTTAACTCTGTATCTTTCATTGGCAGCTCCACTCCACACACTGTAACTTCTTGCTACATGTTAAATAGATGTAAATCAGTTTCACGTCTTCGGTTATTAAAAGGTTTAATGTCAAGATTGCAGATAATCCTCAACATCAATGGTTCCCACCTCTCATGTTTGCTCTGCTCTCTTATTGTGTGCTAATGGCAGATCCTGACGCTGGAGGAGCGAGTGGACTCTGCTGGGGAGACTCAGGAGGAGAGGCAGGGGAAGATGCTGCTGCACACAGAGTACTCCCTCCTTTCACTGCTGCACAACCAGGATGGAGTGGTGCACCATCACGGCCTCTTCCAGGTAGACTGAGCTGTGTACACATTTGCCAATTAAGTTGCATTCATGTTCACATCTGCTTATATTTGTTAAATAATTCATGTTATGGTTAAAAATGGAAAATTGTTGTTCTTTTTAATAATTATTTATTACTCAGCGATGTGGGCGAGAATGCAGAATAATTGAGCAGGTTAAAAACACCAAAATTACCATGGAGACATTTCTGTCACTTTCTATTCAGTTCAGAATATGGCGTCATCATGAAGTACAAGTAACAACATGCTCTTATCAGCTCAGTAATAGCAGAGGTAAGCCTGTCATTAGTCCAGCCAGCTGCTTGTATTTTCCTTATCAGGATAGTTTCAACAGAGAAGTGAGCGTACCATTAAAAGCCATATTTATCTGCAGCCATTCTCTATTCACAGCCCCATCCATTCACAATGAGACCCCCTCCCTCACCTGTCTTCCCGTCTGCCTCCTCCTCCTCTAACTTTGTTATTGTTCCATCTGCCTTCANGTCTGCCTCCTCCTCCTCTAACTTTGTTATTGTTCTATCTGCCTTCTCTCTCTCTCTCGCTCCCTCTCTCTTTGTTTTCCCTCTTTGTCTCTCTTTCACATCCTGCCTGTTCTACTCCTGCCGGTGTTCTCAGAATAGCAGCATCGAGCCATGCGCTCTGATTCATTTAGGTCTGCAATATTGATTGGATTATTATAGTGCATCTTCACTGGGAGAACCGTCTGCTGAATGAAAGCTTTCAGAGGTGGGCTGCGTCTAAAAAATGAATAAAAAATGACAACCTGATACAGAAATCGATGAAAAGTGGTAACTCTGCTGAGACTGGAGTTGAAAGAAGAGAAATGACCTTTGTTATTCGTCCTTCACCACCTAGTGTGGAGGGGCAGATGTGTCTCATTCACATTGGCTACATGCAGGCTGTTGATTGATGACCTCCACCCTGCTTGAATCTATTTCCCTCTAAGCTGAATGAATCAGCGCCATGATAGTACATGAATCAGTTTGTTGCATTCAGCTTATATTGATTTGACGCAGTCAGAAAGGGCTTCCGAAATACATTACATCAGCACCACTCACACTTCTCTTTGTCGTCGCTCCCCAGGATCGAGCTTACGAAATAGTGGAGGATATGGAGGCCAATAAAGTGCGCAAGATGAAGAAGCGGATCTGCCTCGTGCTGGACTGTCTGTGTGCTCATGACTTCAGTGACAAGACAGCAGATTTAATAAACCTACAGCATTATGTCATAAAGGAGAAGCGGCTGAGTGAGCGCGAGGCCATAGTCATCTTCTACGATGTGGTGCGTGTGGTGGAGGCCCTACATAAGGTGAGTCTAAGGCTGGATTTAGTTGAACTACTCTAAGATAAGCTGCATTTCTCTAAAGAAAAAGGCTACCACATGATCCCACAAAACACAAAGGTGTGCTTCTCTGTTTTCATCAATGAGCTTTCATACTACAATGTTTTTGTCGTTTGTAGGAGAAAATTTTTGTTTGCTAGTGCACATCCTTTCTGATTACTCATTTCCTCGTGTGCCACTCCCAGAAACAAAATGAATGTTTTGATACCAGTGATCCACTGAGCACAAACACTTTTTTTTCTTCTCCTTGTCTGTCTGTCTCCTGCCTGCAGAAAAACATTGTGCACAGAGACCTCAAGTTGGGAAACATGGTGCTGAACAAACGGTAAGATGAAACTCATTCAGTCTTTGATGGCCAATAGGGTTAGGTGATATTCTCAATATCAAAATCTAAATTCTGCCCATGAACTTAACTACTCTTATGGGTCACAGTGCAAAGTTTTGGTGAACACTGATCAGGCATATGGAGAGCAGAGATGCAGTGTGGAAAAAAAGGCCACAAACTGCTTTGTAATTAAGGATTCAAAATTAATCACTCATGCTGATTAACATTACAGCAGGCGGACATGCGGCTCCACCAGAAACATCTCTAAATGCATGGTAGACCACAGTTTCTAGAGATCTTTTACAGCATCTTAGTTCTAATAGTAAGTTAGTAAGGAAAAAACATTGCTGATATACAATCCGAATGCCAGTTTGCAGAAGCCTAATGGCCAATAACTTGTCTCGTTAGACTGTGCCAGTCATTTTAGCCTTCCAGTAAGTCACACTGTCTCAGCTCACGTGTGAAAGAAAGGCCTCTGCTGGCCCCATCAGGCTGTATCCAGTGTGCAGCTGGCTTTAAACCCAGGCAGAGGTCACATTCTCAGACTAAGAGTGAGCTCAGTTGAAGGAACCTAAAGCCTTCCTCTCTCATGCTTGACTCTGGGTCTGTGTTGAGTAAAGGCTGATGATTCATTCCCCATAGTTGGATTTTTTTTTTTTTTTTTTTTGAAGTGGAGGGTGAACTGGATTCTGGTGCAGAACAGAGAAAAGAATATGCCACTGCTTTGTTCTCAGTGGGAGAGACAAGCTTTTGGGGTGGTAGGGTGCAACAGGACCCTGGTGAGTGCACCTCAGGTCACAGCTGCACTTCAGACAAGCCCTGCAGAATGGAAAACTACTCATCCGTAAAGCCCTCTCAAAACATATGTATGAATGTGTGAGAGAGATAGTTTGTGTATTTGGGGGTGAAAGCCACATTCATAGTGTGAATACTGATATTAATGCTGCTTCTTGCATTTATTTTCTTAATTGATTAATCTCATAATTTTTTTGATTAATCGATTAGTTGTTGGTCCATAAGATGTCAGAAGATAGTAAAAAATGTCAATCACTGTTTCCAAAAGCCAAAGATAATGGCCTTAAATGTCTTGATTTGTCCACAACACAAAAATATTCAGTTTATTCAGTTCATAACATTCACATTTAAGAAGAAGTCTGACTTTTTCATCTTAAAATCATGACTTGATTAACTAACTATTAAAATAGTTGTTGATTAACTTAGTAGTTGACAAATTTATTGTGACTCTGATGAATATATACAAGCTGAGAGGAATTCTTTTGCATTGATCCTATGGTAGGTTGTCTGTGAACCACAGAGTAATGCTTGCACATTCTTGGAGATGCTAGTTTAACATCTCACAAAACCAGTCTTTTCGTTTGGAAAGACACCAACTAGCACCGACACACACTCTCATGCTCCTACGCAAGCTTGCACGCACCTTCACATCCAAATGTCTAGTGCTCTTGCATCACAAGCACCAGTGAGCCTAATCACAGAGTTGTCCCACAGTCTACCCCTCGTACATGAGCCGTATGTGTAAGTACATGTATTGAGATGTCACATCCCCAGCTTATCTTTTCACCACATACACACTCTGCATCTCAGGCATGACAGCTCGTTGCCTCTACCAGCAACAGCAGCAGCAGTAGTGGCGGTGATGAAACAGGAGAGTGTTTTGGTCAGGGGAGGAGGGTGGCGGGGAGCGGAGCAGATGAGCGGAACACTCCGTCCCAGCTGGAGACAAAGGAGAGGCCTGCCAAAGGCCCCATAGCTCAGCGCTGACTCACACCACAATGCACGTCACACACACACACACACACACACACACTCTCACAATAACACACATACATGTACACACACATAGTCATCATTTATTTACCCTCTACTCTGCTTTTTTCTGTGTTCTTTTTCACCCGAGTCCCTTTCCTGCTTTTATTGTCTTTATGATTTGTTCCCATTTTGTCATATCCTTTATTCTTTTCACTTTTTCCTGCATGCATCATACTTTGCTTACTTGCATGTTTCCTCCATCACTCTGTCGTGGATGTGTATGAATGTACAGTGATGGGAAGGACAATAAAGAGATGGACTCATCCCAAAATTCCCTCTCTTCCTCCTCCTCCTCCTGCCACTTCTTCTCATCGTCACTCTGGGAAAGGCACCGATGCCATCAACAAGCTCAGCAGTTTGTGCAAGAATGATGCGATTTCCTCTTGCACAGCCAGCTATTATGAAAGCAGGATGTCATAAATCAATCTACAGGGTCGTTGACTATATATGTTGGAGTTGTATTGACTTCCTACATTTTAAATGTATTTCTGAAAGGCCATAACCATTCAAGCACACGCTGTAGCAAGGTGTTCTGTCAGTTTACATCAGGAATATTGTATCTTTTGACTGATGGACTGAAACTGTCTGAACTAAAAGGGAGCAGACTATTTGTGCTGTGGGGAATAAAATTGAGGTGAAAAAGACATTAAAAACATAAATTTTGATGGATTATTCTTGTAAATGCTGATATCTTTTTGAAATAGAAAGGTGTTAAATAATCTGCTGTGATGCAATAATATGAGCCTTAGATATCACAGATAAAAATGTTTGCTACAGTAAAGTTTTGGTTTCAGTGAAACCCTCAAAATCATTACTTCCTAACAGTTCTGAGAAATGAAATTTTGCTGGTCTCAGAAAAGGTTGCCCTGCGTTTAACCCCTTTTCTCGTCAGCTGGTGTATTTTCAGCAAAATGTTGCTGGGAGAGAGAAGTCCGGTCAGGGGGGGGCTTATTAAGGTTTCTGGTTTCCTGACTGCCTGGGTCACATGACCAGGAAGCAGCAATGGTGTGGTCCTCAGGGACCCTTGCCTCACGAGGCAAACATGCAATTTCATTTACCCAATCTCCGGTGCAAGAATAGAAGCCCGGGTCGTGATGCGCACAGACAAAGGAACAGACTGCATAAAGGAAGCTTTTATGTCGAGGGTCCTTGAAGCATTTCGCTCTGCTCCTGTGGCCCATCCTTCTGCACATCACAAGGACACTATATGGTTGTAGAGATTTGGATCACAAAAGCTGTTGAAGGGTTGAATCACATAAGCAGCTGGAAATTATGTGGACCTGAGGTTCTAAGGGAAGATTGAGATCGGAACATTTGGTCGAGTGTTTGAGAGGAATTGGCTCCAGACATTGTAATGGGAGCAGTGAGTGTGTGATGGAGCAGGGTGTGAAAGTGAGAGAGAATAGGGGAAGCTGTTGACCTAAGGCTTTTTAGAAAGCGGATGTGGGTGAGGAGCATGATCCAGAGAGGACCCAGGCTGTAGACCGTGGCTTCTTTTGTGTGCACTCGTGCTCTTGAGTGTATTTCTGTGTGTGCTCTGGTGTGTGCGTGTTTAGCATGGGAGTGATTGTGTGGGTGACTTGAAGTTGCGCATTTGTGTACATATTTTAAATCTTCGTGAGCTTTATATATTCATTTGCCAGCCCATCACCATTCAGGCTGAGTCATCACGACAATTATCCCAAGCCACAGGTTGACTCATATGTTTGTCGAAGTGTGGCTTTTTTTATTTTCTCTTTCTCCTCTAAAAGAACACAGTGATAGAGAACAGTCTGCAGTTCCTCGGCTTTAATACTGTTAGGTTTCACTGTGCCACGAGCAAACTCAATTTACCTTGATGAGTCAGACAAAATATAGTGCCACATTGTTTCCACAGAAACCAAATTAATCAAACATCACTGCTAACAGCAGTGGGCCTTCACAGACTTTGAAGCACTATTGTGTCTTGCTCTTGTTGTCAAAATATCTAACGCCGTCGGCTAAAACAGTAATGCTGATGATAAACTTACTTTGTGTGGAGCATTGTAGTTTATAGAAAGCTTTGCAGGGCAACTTTAATTTACTAATGTGCAAATAAACCAATAAAACACAGTAAAGAAAACCGTAACATTAAAGCGTTATCTACAATAAATCACTAATGCAGCCTGACCAAGGGTTTAGAGAACCAAGAGGTCTCTTCTGATACTGCTCTATATTTGTGCAACTTGCGTGTATGAAATATGTAGAACATCTTCCTGATAACATCTCTTTTTGCACAGTTTAAATGTTGTCGATAGTTGCTAAGGTCTGAGGATCAATAGATTTCTTTCTGTGAGATGAACCTGCATGTTTGAAAATGGAGAATAAACCAGCTGCTAAAGATGTTGGAGGCTTTATTAAATCAAAGCAAACACAATTTCATCTTGAGACATATAGAATACACAGGGAAACCTCCACACAGTTTAATACACCTGTTTGTATTCTTATCTGCAGATACAGTATAAGGAAATGGGAGACTTTTCCTCTAATAAGGGTTTGCATACTCATGTTTTGCATCTGGCAATCATGAGATAGTGATGTATTTTTAAGGCCCAGTGAACCATAAGATTGTTAAAACAACGAGGCATGCTCGCAAGTTCTCCCTGTCTCTGTCAGCCTGTGTTTACTTCATGCTCGGAGCTGTGACTGTGTCAGTGTTTCACATTCTTCACTTATATTTGTTATGATGAGTAAGACTGCTTTGCCACTAAGCATTGACCATAGATTGATGAACTTACAGGAGTACTGACAGTGGGGATCTTTGGAAATGTTATGATTTGATCCTCATAGTAATGCTTTGAATCAAAAAGTGTAGGAGGTACTTATCAGGTGTGTGTTTGCTTACAGGACACACAGAATCACAATCACCAACTTCTGCTTGGGAAAACACCTGGTGAGTGAGGACGACCTGTTGAAAGACCAGAGAGGAAGTCCGGCCTACATCAGCCCTGATGTATTAAGTGGTGAGTGAAAAACACACGTTTTGCATGCATGTTTTTTTGTTTCTTTTAAAAGCACAACAAAGGTGCCTTTCACACCAACCTTCAAATTTCTGAAAAGTCCCTTTTTGACATAGTTATGTGTTTTATATCAGCCAGTGTTTGTGCCCTTTCTAAAGCGACCAACTGTGTGAGCACTGATGTGAAAACTCTCCTCACTGCCTCCTGTTTGATGCTGTCCAGTGTTAAAATGTGAAATGCGATTCATTGTTAAGTGTAGTCACTGCAAGAGATCCACACTTGTCTGTATTTCCTTTAATGGCAGTCTTTAAAAGCCAGCAGCTCCGATTAGAAGAGTGACCCTCGTTGATCTGAGTCCAGATGGAATCCTGGGATTCTTCTTAAAAGGGCATTGCGTAACATTTAGCAGTCTTGTGTTTGATTTTCCGGTTATTAAGCAATAAGACAGAGGTTGTGTTGCAATCGTGGACTGACAAAAGCTAGGAATAGCTTTTTTTTTCTTTGTTTGTGTAATCACTGTGATGTTGCATTTTCTCATGGTATGTGTCTGCAGAGGAAGCTGTTTCCTCTTTGTGGGAGACAGTTTTTTTGTCTGTGAAAAGCGGAAATCCATTTTTATTGTTCAGCTCATTTATCAGAGTAAAAATGTTGCAGACCTGAGTGCCCCACACAAATACCGATCACGTTGATGCCGTGAGCTCTTCATGACAGCCTGCGGTGTCTCAGTTTAAACATTAATTCACAAAGCTTCATCTTGGACGGCGTACAAGATTTTAAAACAGGAATTGTTCACCTTCAGCCACTCAAACTGTAGATAAAACTCAGGCATGTATATCAGCATAACGTGACAGGCACACAATTAAACAGAGCTTCAGTGACTCACACAGTGATGACTCACTGGAGGGAAACTACTCCCATCTAACCCCCTCCCCTCCCATCCCCTGCCTGTGTGTGTGTGTGTGTGTGTGTCTTTAACATAATTGCCTGCTGCTGTTGCTGCCGCCTGCCTGGCTGTAATAACACTGCCTATGCTCTTGCACAGCCATGATGCGCCCCCTTCTCCTCACTGGCTCTATTTTATTCATCACCAATCCACGGCTAATTTAATGGCTTAGGGTTAATTATAAGAGCAGTTTTGCCATTTCAAAAAGACCACGGTGTGCTGGAAATTTCTTGGAAGTTTAATGGATATGGAGTCAACACTTGTTTGTCTTTGCTCATCTTGTTAATCATTACACTCGGTGACTTGTCAAGAATTGAACTTGTTGATCACCAATGAGTCACAGAGGGTAAAAGCTGCCCCAAATGAAATGTTGATTTCAAGCTTTATGGTGTTTATGGCTAGCGGCAGAAAGTTAAGTACTTTGTTTTTATCATTTAAATAGTCACATCTCAGGATATCAAACACTTATCCCACACCCCCTCTGTCTTAATCACAGGTCGGCCTTACCGTGGTAAACCCAGTGACATGTGGGCTCTCGGTGTGGTCCTGTTCACCATGCTATACGGCCAGTTCCCCTTTTATGACAGCATACCTCAAGAGCTCTTTCGTAAGATCAAGGCTGCTGAGTACTCTATCCCAGAGTGAGTATTTTCCTTGTCAATGTGTGTTTGAAGGTTTATCCTCAACAATGAAACTGAACTGATATGACAACATAATGTATGAAACACACTTAGTGTANAATGTGTGTTTGAAGGTTTATCCTCAACAATGAAACTGAACTCATATGACAACATAATGTATGATACACACTTAGTGTAGTTTGTACTGTTTGTCCTCTGCTCCTGTAGTGTGGAGTTACAAATTAGTTAATAAAATGAGTTTTTATTGAAGATTGTTACAGAATGTTATTGAACGTGTGACCAATGCACTGCATGACTTACAGACCTTCAAATGAAGTAAAATGTTTCTGAACAGGTTGTTTTAATGTGAAACATTTGCTGAGATTTACCATATTTTTAACATCGCTTTCAACCTGAAGCAATAATGGCAGTGTAATCTTTCAATACACGCTTTGTTGACTTGTGACTTATGGTCACATTTTGCCAATAAAACTGTCCCTTGCTGTTCCCCCTCCACCTCCTCACAGAGATGGTCGAGTGTCAGAGAACACGGTGTGCCTGATCCGTAAGCTGCTGGTGCTGGATCCTCAGCAGAGACTGACTGCAGGAGAGGTGTTGGAGTCGCTCAGTGCCATCATTGCCTCATGGTAATTGCTCCCCCTGCTGGATGTTAGAAACCATACATGACAATGGGCTGATTCTCAAGACTGGGTTTATTTTTTGTGTACAACAGGCATGTCCAAACTATTCCATAAAGGGCTGTGTGCCTGCAGGTGTTTGTTCCAACTAATCAAGAGCACACAATACGACTAATCAGCTGTCTGGTGCCTGAGATCAGCTGATTAAATGAGTCGAGCTTAGTGTGCTCCTGCTTGGCTGTTCAGCCACGTGAACTGTTATGGAATAGTTTTAGCTGTCCCTGTACAATGTCTACTACTAGATGCCACAGTTTCATTGGCTGCACATATATGTATCTGGTGCAATTCTTGCACACTGACCGTTTCAATTTGTCAGGCTCACCGTTGTTAATAATCATCCTTTTGTAAATCACAGGCAGTCTGTTTCGTCATTGAGTGGCCCTCTACAGGTGGTGCCAGACATTGATGATCAAGTTAATCACTCAGAACATCTGCAGGAGGTAAGATCCCTTAGATCGTGTTTACATTGATTTTTCTGATTGTATTTAGATTAGCACAAATGTTGCATTACTTTGAGCAGTAACCCCTCTCAATTCACAAAAGTAAAACAGTTTTCTAAATTATATTAATGTGATGATGCTAGACATTCTATAGCATACACACAAGAGTTAATCTTAACAAAAGACAGCAGTTTAAAGCATTTTTTGATGTAATGACTAATTAGTTACCTTTTTAGAGGGATAAATGTGAAGTATATTTTGCCTTCAAATGAATTAATCAAATCCAGTTAACTTTTTTTAAAATAAAAATGGCTGCTGACATTTATCGTACCTGTCAGTTGTTTCATACNTTTGCCTTCAAATGAATTAATCAAATCCAGTTAACTTTTTTTTAAAATAAAAATGGCTGCTGACATTTATCGTACCTGTCAGTTGTTTCATATTGTATTTAATTGGACTAAGAACTGTGCATAAAGATGCACCAATAATCAATTTATCTTCACATGGTAGCCCTCTGAATTGAATCACGAGGTGGCTAAAGATTCCCATTCTTATGCATTAATATAGACAATTAAAACTGAATATTTTCTTCCTTCAGGCCAAGGTGATTGAAGAGTCTTCACAGTACGAGTTTGAGAACTATATGCGCCAGCAACTGCTGCTGGCTGAAGAGAAGAACACTATCCTCGAGGCCAAGAGCTTTCTCACCAAACGTCAGTTTGGCAGCATCCCACCTGTAAGGCGTCTGGGCCATGACGCCCAGCCTGTCAGTCCTTTAGATGCTGCCATCCTGGCACAACGTTTCCTCCGGAAGTAGACCTCAACCAACCATCTCAGAGTCTCTGGCCTCCCCAGAGAGTAACGAGACCTGCGGAGTCCAGAGAAGACTGAGGATAAGCCCTGAAACTGAACTTGTATACATGGGGCCAGCCCAAACCAGGGCATAGACGGCCCCATATATAGGTGGGCTTTGGGCAAGCTAGGTGGAACAGGCATGAGGAGGGTACCAGAACAAACTGCTAACCCAGAACTTGACTCCCCATGTCTGAGATCCTCCAGTGAAACATGAAAAGGCCTGGTGGAAGATCCGAACCAAAGGTTCCTTGCCCTCAGGTCACCCACAGTCAGATCTCACTGTGCAACTAACCTGATGGCACAGTGGCTAATGGGGCTAACACAAGGCTCTGCCTGGAGCGTTGCAGAGAATATTTACCCCGTATTCCTCACCCCCCTACGAAATCGCCCTACTTTAACACTTTCCCATCAACTCTGGATCTCCTGAGCAATACAGGGCCAGAATCATGTAGCAACCCCTTCTCTTCCTAATGGTTAATGGTATTGCCTCAAGTCAGATCACTTGATCACAGATGTCACTTCTCTATACCTCCATTCCACCCTCCTCCTCTCACTCCTTCCTCTTCCTCTCTGCCGTTTTCCTGTAACTCAAATGATCCAGACTGGTCCTGTCTGTAACTCTGACTTCAAATCAATCTACCTCTCTGTCTCTCCTCTCTGTTGGTAAACCATGCTCACTGTTTTGAGACAAGGGATTGTAATGATGGAGTCTTGATGCCACCAGTGACATAAAGCATTAATGTTTTCTGTCAGAGTGATAATGCTTTGAAGCCATCTCAGTGGTTTCGAAAAATCTGAATAAGCTTTTTATCATATTTACCTTAATAAGTAGCAATTTATCCCTACCTTTGGCATTGAAGATACTAAATATCAAAGTATGTATACAAGCATCCTTTGATATTTGCAGAATGCATTGTCTCCTGCTTTTTGCTCATCCCTGTGGAAATCTATTTTTAGCATCTAGGCAGCTAGTGTGAGGTACCTGGAAGTCACAATGCCAAGAACTGAAAGGGGAAAAACTGTTGGATCCTCCATGCCAAGGCATATTGATGGTAACGCTTCCTCAGTGCCATTATAGTGAAGATCAGGCACTGTCATGTTTCTATTGCCAAAAATCATGTCTTAAAATGATTCTTAGCCAAGGAACTGGTACCCACAGCCTCTTTCAGAATCAAATGGCTTCCAGGTATTCCAAATTCCCTGTTTCTCTTTATCAAGACAGATCATGGGACAAGTGTTTCCTTTTTTTTTTTTTCAGTATGAATGTAAACTGTCATTCAACGCTTTGATACATCTGCAGTATCACGAGTGCATATGTGTGTGTGTGTGTGTACGTATGTCTTTGTGTGTGTGTGTGTTTCTGGCCAGGGTCTGAAGAGCTGTCGACCTGNCATGGGACAAGTGTTTCCTTTTTTTTTTTTCAGTATGAATGTGAACTGTCATTCAACGCTTTGATACATCTGCAGTATCACAAGTGTGTGTGTGTGTGCGTGTACGTATGTCTTTGTGTGTGTTTCTGGCCAGGGTCTGAAGAGCTGTTGACCTCTGACAGACACAGACCCTTTAAGCTACCCTCCGATCTTTTTGTGTTCTGTTATCTGGCCTGCCGCCATTCGTGGCAGACACTGTGAAAACCAGAGCAGGCTTTGCAAAGACAGGGCTTGACTGAATGTTTTACTGAGTCATGGATGCCTAGTAAAGATTGAAAAGTATCACATATCTATTGCCATTCTCAAGCCCTCTGTCTAGCTACATGCTTGTACATGCTTGTATTATCCCACTATAGGCTCTTTGAGAGACTAGCTGGTGGCTGGTAATCGATACTGTAATATTTCATAGAGAAATGAAAATACAGATTCATAGGTTTTAAGTTTAGTTGCTGGGTTGTCTTGGCTTTTGATGCATTCTTCTCTTTTTATCAAAGTATTTCTTCAAGCCATGGCAAAGCTACTAACCAGTGACTGTTAGACATCTGTACACTGCAACTTGCCTTTGCGTATTGGTACCTGCTTTAGGCTATCTAGACTTCTTCCTATTTATATTCATACTTTTTGCATGATCATAGGCTCTGGAATATTTTCAAATGTATTTCTTTCTTTTCTCCTTGTAATTCATGTTGATTTATTTATTCACTTGTGTAGACTTTTTTTCCCCAAACCACTGGGGCTTGTATCACTGACAGTGATTAGTCAAAATTTCCTTCAAATAGGAATATCTATTGTAGGTGTAACTTAAGCCGGTGAAACAAGCCCTGAATCTCTTTAAGAAGTTTTGTTAACTCCAGTAGTGGTTCTACTTTAGCCATCTCATTCTGATTCTTTCAGCCACATTCATGAAAGAGTAGCATCTGTTTGTTTTTTTTTTTTGTTTTTTTTTTTTTTTGTTGTTGGTTTGTTTTTTTCCTTGTTCCTTTTTGGATATCAAAATCATTTTCTTGCCATTTTGCCACAAAGTCTGTGGTCAACTTAAGCTACACTAATAACGAGACTGACTTTTGCATAGTTCTATTTTTTACAAAATACAAAAATGATACTCGCACATGATATTGATTTATGGGAGGGTTTTTTGTAGTGTTTTTTTCCCCTTATCATTAACCCTAAATCCCCCACACAAGGTTGCTCTCTCTGGTCAGTATGTAAATATGTACCATCATGACTGTGCCAGTTGTATTGTATGTAGTTCTATCCAGTGAGATACCAACTCTGTTTCAACACATGCCTATTGACGTGCATTATAGGCCACGTTGGCCATCAACCACCACATCCGGAGGCTAAAATAATATGTCAAGAGAGCTGTTGGCTTTCTCCCACCTCAATGTGAATTTCATGGGTATACAGCAGTATTGTAGTAGTCTAGGTTGTTCATCAGAAAAGGAGGGTGTTTCACCAACACCATAGCCATTGCTGAATGCTGACATTAAGTGATCGTCTGTGGAAAGTGTCTTACGCCATCTTCCATGAGGCCCAGTTTAGCCCAGCTACAGACTAGTAACTAGAGGATCAATATACCCTTGATGTAGATGTTATTATCTGTCCCCCCTTAATCAAAAAGTGTTTCACTTTCTAGCTAGTGGATTGTACCACATTCAATGTTTGTTTGACAGAGTTGTATTGGTAGACTGCAATGTGGATTGAAAAGCATGGAAATAGTGTGAGGTTAAACTCTGTGTAAAACATGTGAGTGTTGCATGATTTTGAACTTGCAAGGTGTGCTGGAGTAACAAATTATTTTGGGTCTTACAGGAAACTAAAGCAAAAATGGATATACTTGTCAATTGGATAGTAGTAAAATTGTATCAGTAATTTTCAAAAAGTTCAGTTTTTATGATTTTTCTCCCTGCTTCTAAAGTCATAAGTCTTCAGTATATAACTGATTATATTGTTGACTGTTTCAACTGGAAACTTGGTGTAGGATATAAAATGTGTAGTTAAAACCCAATGGGATAATTTGTTCTAAGCTGCTTGGTCAGAAATGGGCATCTAGATACAGAAAACTGCGTAATTGTACAGATGAAAAACACGTTTGTATAAAAAACATATTTTTCTACTTCATCAGATCTCTACATGCATGTCAGCAATAAACTTTGATATGGAAACGTTAAAATTTGTGTTGTTTCTCTATTGTTACACTTCCTTTTACCACCAGTAGGTGGAGCAGTTTGTAAAAAAATTACACTAAAGGCAGTAGTGTGAGTGTGTTCTGTGTTCAGTGGTGGCTTTTTCTGATGAATGTTTTCTTCTCTTTCACATAATTCTCTAGCAAATGTGGACAATACAGTCTACAGAAAATATTGTACTCATCTGTGAGTGCCTGTACAGGAGGCCGCAGGCCTTAGCGGGTAAAACCTGCATGAAGAATGAACAGAATATAGAATAATCGGCTCTCTGTGCATCTGTACAGTCTCCATCTTGCGGTGAGTGAGGTTTTGGACCAGACATGCTCAAACAGGAAGCCTCCTGCTGATTCTGACAGCACTGCAGGACCCGGTGGGCCGTTCTGCTGATCCCCCACCTACCTCACCTCAGGCCTTCAAATTCAAACACACCCTCTTGTTCAGGCCATTAATTCCATTAGAAACCATGTCACAGCTGCCAAAATATTCACATGGAAATCTCACATGTAAAACTGACAGACTAAGTTATTTCTGTGATAATGGCGTGTGCAAATGTTGCATAGACAATCACTATACTGTAACGTTGTAAAATCAGCATTTTAGTCCTTTTTAAACCACAACAACAAACACCTACACTATATTATACCAGAAAGATGAAGCACGAAAGTTTCTCCTGCTGAAGGCTGTGAGTTAAATTTGCAAAACAAAGTGTTGAGCTGGTGATTTGCTGTAGATCAGTTTCAGTGAACTAGTTATTAAAAGCAGCACTCTTGTGATGACTCATTCACACAAAGAATAACCTAGTAACCTTTCCCACCCTTCTAAGAACTCTTCACATTTGGGTTTCTACACTGGATTATTACACCCCCTCTTCCTTCTCCGTGTCAAGCTGGGCTGAGATCTCCAGGGTCAAAGTTCCGCAGATGCTTTGTCCCCATAAACTACCACCAGCTGGCCTTGAGGAGGACCATCCTGGATTTGTGTGTGTGTGTCTCAAACAAACAATTGTTCATTAAAGACTACGTAAGACATGAACGATGTTCTTCCTAAATTACCTTAGAGAGCATTACGTATTCACTTACAATGGAGTGAGCAGAATTTATCCAGCTGGACATGGATGACAAAGGATAAGCATGGTTACACATTTCCAGATGTGTGTATGCAGTAGTATTGTCACAGCTTTGTGTGTGTATATTTTACAAGTAGCTGTGTATTGAACTGTTAAAAATGTATTGGTAAAATTGATCTAAAGTGCACAGCTGCATTGTATATTACTTTGTGTTTATGTCTGTGGGAGCGTATAAATGTGTGTCCCCAGCTGTGTCCAACATACTAGTGCTTTATGANGAGCGTATAAATGTGTGTCCCCAGCTGTGTCCAACATACTAGCGCTTTATGGCCTCTCATGACAGACACTTGAGCAAAACACACAAAGCACTTAAAAGACCCAAAGTTTATGCAAAAACAGATCATGACTAGTTGCAACATAGAGCAACAAATATATTCTCACAACTCCCTAAGAGAGGCCACATGAGATCAGTTAATCAACACCTCAAAGACTTAAACATCAGATTGTATGCAGTTGAGTGATTATTGTCTGGTGGAAGTTCCCACCTCCTAGCATGTGCCTCTGCTGGCTGATGATTATATCTGGACCAGTCACTGTATCCTCGTTCCAGTTAATGAAATAAAAAAGGCAAAGAAACTATCCATAAGCTGTCAAAGACTACAATAAAGATTACATACTAAGTTGTGGAAATGGTACATTTGAAAAACAACAGTAGGTTAAATTTATTCATACAGAGGTTTTACCCACAACTTCATGGTTTTTCTCCTGGAGAGCATGAATGTACCTGTGAGTTTCATGACAATATCACTGTTTTGTTATGAGATCCTATATGCAGCAAATTGTTTCTGTAGTAGTAGAAAGGGTTGTGAATGTGATCGAACAAGGCATTTCATTTTGATATTTCTTTTGTACATGTTAAAATCGTAGCCCAACTGGGCTCTTAAAGAAATATTTGGTTGTTGTTATTGTTTTTATTTATCCTGTGGGGACAATGAAAATTTACCTAAAATACATTACCATCACTCACTTCTATTAAAGGCCAAAAACTGTTCCTGTGTGAATTCAACTGGAGAAAAATTAATATCCAGGGTTCTATATCATTTTTGAAGACTTTGTGCAAAATTTGTTCCCAGTTAATACCTCTAAGACTCACATAAAAAAGAGATGATGAGATTAGCAGCATATTATTTGCACCTACAGAGATTTTGAACGAAGTTCATTTTTGTTGGCAGGCTGTCATGGCCACAAAAACGGCCTCAAAACAGATTTTGCGTACGGTCTCCATATGAGCAGCTGAGCAGCAGAGACGGAAACATCTGCTAAAAGTCTTTCTTTACTTATTTTGCATGACTATTTCTTAGGTGTTGGCCCTCATTTTTGACTGCTGCTGTTAAAATGATAAAACAGACAATCTGAACATAGCAAAAGTAATTA
>JANJYP010010635.1:0-26357 GCA_024605115.1 Rastrelliger brachysoma | reverse complement strand
CTGTTAGCATTTTTTAAAATTTGCTATGGAAACATAAATTTAAATAGAAATCTAGTAACTGTGGAATTGATTTTGTTGTCCTAAGGGATTGTATGATTGTCACAAGCAACCTTTCAAGGTATGTTGTGCAGATTTCACAAATTTTGGCTCATGACAACCAAACTGCATAGTTTTTTTTTTTTCTTTCTTGTGGAATGAATGTGTTTGTCTACATTTCCTCGCTTTCCGTCATAGCTGAAAAAAAATCTACCCGGGTTAACCACTAGATACCACTTAGGTAATTTCAGTCAGCCTCCACAACACAATGGTGGTTTTTCTTGAGTGGGTGTGATGCATGCAATGTGTGTGATGCAAGGCTGTGACCAAATAAGCAAAGTGAGAAATTTCTTTAGGGTAGTAAAGTGTGGGTATGAGTGGAAGGGCATGTTTTTGTCTCTCATTTACTGACTGACTTTACTCTTTGCCCTTTATGCAAAAAGCAACCACAGCACTGCATTATTCTCTCCAATATGTACTCCACAGCCCAAAGGAAATTGTGTCTTTACCCACTGTACATGGTCAATTGCTTATCTCCCCCCTATTTTGTAAAATAACAATCCATATTGTTGCAAAAATTATCTTATTTTTATTTGTTTCTGTTCCAATTTTGTTTTTTTTAGAGTGGCTGGCACAGCAGGGAGTCACTTTAGACTAGAGTCATCATTTCCTTCAGTGAAAATAGCAGTGTTGTGTGACGTGTTAATTGGCCACTCACCCAGGGTCACTCTGCAGGCATCTGGATGCTTGCACACTGTATGAGCTCTTTGTATGGGAAACACATGAGGATAGAGGAGCTCTGCACAGCCTGATGACCTGGAAGAAGTCAAGGGAGATGAGGTCACCCTTGCCTGATTTCCAAATTAAACAGAAGACAACAGCTGAGAGAGCAATGATCCGTTAGGTCCTTCTTAACCACCAACCAGTGTGTCTGCTTCACATGAGGACACGCACATGCTCACACAGGCCAATATGTGTTGTGATGGTCGGTTAACTTCCTAAAGAGTGATGAAAGGGTCTAAGATTGAGAGTCTTGTTAAGTGACACAAGTGACCAGTGATCAGAGGAGAATTTTCATCACTCACCAGTTTTATAAATGGCTTGTCTCATCTCAAAGATCCAAAAACCCCTTTTAAATTCATGGGGTTTTACAATGTGCTTCTAAATCCCACGTTTTAAGGAAAATTGAACTAAAGCATACGAAAAACCAGACACTGTAGCCAACAAACCACTGACTCCAACCCAGTCCAAACTCACAGACACCATAAAAAATCACTGATGAGGAAATTGTTCTTTTTGGGGAGAAAAAAAAGGAAGGATCAAAATACACCAAGAATGAGCACTGTATTTTATCATTGTTTTCAATTTGTAGTAACACGTGGCAAGCAACACACAAATCCAAGGGATACCACAAAGATGAGATGCTTCTTAAAAGTAAGGCTCCTCTCCATGTCAAACATCTCTAAATAGCTAGCAATGCCACACACCTGACTATCAGAGGAAAACTACATGTGTTTCCATAACAGAAATGCTCTCCAAGATCTGCAAAGCCACATGTGTGCCTTACTCCAATGAAACACCTACTATATGGGAGTATTTTAGCTTCATTTCTAAGCATTGATTGTTAGAGTATCAGTAGACAAAAGCAGACCACCTTTCCTGTGCCATCCACTCATTAACTTTTAATTTAGCTTTTTATTAGGAACATTACAACTTCATTAAGAAACTAACACTGTCCAACTGTTGACACCCGACGAAGTGTACATGCACAAACAAAAGTTTTCTCTGTTCTTTTTCTATCAACTTGTTTGACCTGCAATCAGAATGAACCAGACCAGTTTGTGCTTTTCAAGAGTTTATTTATGAGATCACCTGCTGTTGCTGGCTGAAGACAAGAGGACAGGGGGACATAAAGTGGAAACTCCTCAGGAAGGATGATTACTGGCCACTGAATTGAAAACAGCAAAGGAGAAAAGAGATCTGAGCCTGCAAGAAGTATTATAGCGCTTAAATTGAATAACACACACACACACACACACACACACACACACACACACACACACACACACACACACACACACACACACACACACACACACACACACCAACACTGCACACTAAAGAGGAGATGAATCAGGAGCATGTGCAACAGAGAAATAACCTCTTAAACTACAGTGGTGGATCAAAACGAGGAAGCAATAGAGAAGAGAAGCAGTGAGCACTCAGGTAGGAGAAGACTAATTTAAAAAATGAAATGCTGTTTATCACGGCTAGGGATGGACGGTATAACTGGCAAATTACACCGCATGCAATATGGCTCCAGAACAGCTCCAGTCTAGAACGGATCCAACTCAACTCTCACTGCCTCTGTACGCAGCCCGGTTCTGGCGTGCAGCTGAACCCATGAGATATCTCGAATTCACGTACAGTCTTGCGAGATAATGTAGCATGATGTTGCTATGGCTAACCACATCCACTCGGAGGAGAAGGAGTAAAACAACTTGGTGCTGAGTTATTGATCTACCTTGTTTTGGAGATAATTGTGATTCTTCCTAAACGAAGAAGCAAAAAAAGGCTGGAATACGGTATATTTTATTTTGGAAATAAAACCGGTGGTTTATTTTGTGTTTGTGCTTAACTTCCTGTCCCAAACGATCTGCTCTGTGCTGAATTGCTGCGCCATGATGAATGAATGATCTGTGATCTGGCGGAAGTTCTGGAGGCCTCAGGACCGCCAGAGCTGATCCGCAGCCAGTCCTCAGCCATTGCGGAGTTGATGTGAGTTGACTCATTGACTAAAATAGAAAGATATTAGCAGAGTCCTTATTTGGCTGTAAGCGGTATACAATATATATTTGGCCAATGGTAGAGATTTTGATTGTATTATACCGTGATAACACAGTATATTATGTTAAATGTGTGAAGAAGTTCAAATACTGTTGCAATGTCCATTGCCAGACATCCTCACTCTCCTGGAAATTTCAGGACCACATATTGATAGTGGCTCAATGACACCCGCAAAGGAGATTCAATCTCTGGGAAACTGGAATGAGCGAGTGAGCGAGAGCATATAAGCCTATATAGGCCTACAACTATACAGAGTGAGTGCATGTGTGTTACTGACCATGTTTGAGCGTGTATGTGTGTTTGTGTGATACAGCGTGTGTGAGAGCCAGACAGAGAGTATGCATAACGCATTGCTCCTCCCTCAATTTTGTAGGGGAGGAGCACACATACACACACACACACACACACACACACACATACACACACACACGCACACACCATTGTCTTTGCTATGGGCATGTGGTGCCCATTTAGAAATGGTGAATATTGAAGTTTACATACCAAAATATACCACAATATATAGCATCTACCGTCTATGGTTATAATTATACCGCATGAATTTTTGGTCATATCACTCAGCCCTAATCACAGTTATCACCAAGAGTGACTGGGCTGAGATACCCAGGGCTAACCAAGCCCTTCTAGACCCCCTTCTGTGACTTCTTTGTCCCTACCAATTATAGTTCAGGTGCCTCACCCCATTGTGTGTGTATTATTAAATTAAAGGCCAAGATTTATAACACAGTGCAAAAGGAGCAGCTTTAGTCAGATTTGGAATCATTTATCCCATCATAGGGTCAGCAAATCTATGGATTGATTTATTGATAGAGCATGAGCGGATGGGGGGGGTGGGGGTGGGGGGGGTGGATTACTGCTGCCTTGCTGGCCAGTGTTCCTACATCTTAAATTATGTGCTGGACAGCCTTATAGAGTCCAGACATTGCAACACTATGGAATAGGTAAACAATTCCCCTGACAATAGTGAATAAAGATAGCAATAGGATAAAGAACAGATTGCAGACTATGTTGTAATATGGTTTCATATTATAGAAAGCAGCTTATAACCATATTATAACCAGCAGCTGTTTGGTTATAGATTCCCACTCTCAAGACACAAATATGTGTGACGACCAACATTACCTACTGCTGCTATCCCTAATAAAAAAGAACAGGGCAAGTAACAAAATAAAATAAATAATATCATATCCAAGTGTTTTATTAAGGGATAATGTATGACAAGCCATGAATTTATCAAAAAATAATGAGTCACAAGTGGGAGTTATTTTTGTTTGTGGTCAATCCACAGAAGTGTACAGCTGTGTTATTTTGATTTTAATTTGAATTTAGTCATAGTCTGTAGACTATTTAGTATTTATAATCATCTGCATTGTTTTTGTTTGGTTTATTGTAAGTGTAATGCATCATTTAAATGTTTCTCAAGACCTTCCAATCGATATGTACTGTATTTACAATGACTGCTCTGCAGACTCACTATAGACCCCCAGAGTAAGCTCCAATGTCCTTGCTATTTAGAATGGTATAAAGGTTTGAACATGCAATACAGACAGTGTTGTGCTATAATTTTATTTTATTTTAAAATGAAATGCAAACAAAACCAAGTCTCATATAAAAGAAACAAGAAAGTGCTCTTGCTTTTTCACAGAAGACCATCTTAGACATTAATAAACTTAGACCAATGGGCATTAGGCCTACTCCCTCTGACTAATTAGATATACTCTACTCTCCCCATCATTAGAACAAAATCATCTTTAGTCGCTGTGACCAGTAATCCTGGTCCAATCCATTTTGCTATGGCCTCATTCTTGATATGATGTCCTTTAGAATCATTTTTGTACTAAGCACTTAGAAGAGCTGTTGAAATATTCCTCCAGGATGCACTCATTTGCACTGAGTGACTCATCCTTGTCATCTTCTGTATCTTTGAGGTTGAATATGGGGGTTGAATATGTGTTGCCTAGCCTTCCCTCCGCTATTTCACTCATACACAAGCATACATACATCTCCAAGTTGTCTCTGTACTGCATTTCTGCTCCTTTCTCCTTTCACACGTTTAACATTAAATAGCAGTATAACATGAGCAATAAGGTTTTTTGATATGCCTAATGTGCAATTTTAATGGCCAATGTCAGTACAAGGTAGCCTAGAAATTTAGACTCCCCTAAGATGTAATTTGCTGCCTGGCGGGTCTAGCAACTCACAATAGACTTTGTGAGCTGGAGCCTTCAAGATTGGCCTGACCAGTTTTTGACCAGGCCAATCACATCATGAAGAGCACCATCTGAGGAAGGGCTCACCATAAAGATGTCAGAGTTGCAAAGGTTATGAGTTAGTGATAAACCACATCAGGCCATTATTCAATATAAGAAAAACTCTGATAATTTAGTTTATGGGCCAGGAGAACATAATAACAAACAGAAATGACTTTAAAGTACTCCAGGTTGGGTGTGAGACATTGAGAACAAGGCTTTTGAATTAGTTGTGTTTAAGTTATGGCTATGAAAACAACTCTACATCTTCAGCAGGTTTGGAAGTGTCAGTATGACTGTGGAGAGTAGATTGATTTAACACATTTTGACTTGGCCAGGTTTCCTTAAAACAGAATAAATCAATATGATAATCTGAGATGAGAATATTTACTAATACAGCTTTAGATTATACATATTTCACATTTAATTATCCTAATTACTTTTGCAATTGTGGTAAATATTTTATTTGATTTTTAACTCCTGTTTATTTTAGATGTATTCAATTTAATTGGTTAGGGAACAGACATAGTTTATGTGAGGTTTTGGATGGGTAACTGCTCTAAGGACTGTACCTATACTCCCTGGTCTCAACAAGGTTGTCATGTTTTTCATGTTGGCATGGTTTTGGTCTACTAATAAACTCAGCCATATATATCTAGATATGAGAGTAGCTCCATCCAAAGTGGAATTGCGTTCTTGAGGGTGGATGGGGGGATGGCATCATCCCCCTTCTGAAATGGCCACCTCCCCTTCCCATGCCCTGTGTTATTTTATCAATAACTGTGGAAATATTAATTCAACTTTTTCTTTTTGCGCATGTTGAGTAAAATACTGTGGGCGTGGGACATGCACTCTTACAATGACACTTTTTTTTTCAAAACTGATGTACTGTAGGCAGGACATGTCTGTTCTTATCTGACAATCTCTAGGTTTGATGTTCGCTCCCCCAGACAACATGCCTCTTATGGACAGGAGCTGACTGGCTAGGTAATTTATAAAGGCAGTTGAGTTATTTGAAGAAAACATGTTTGCAACTGAAAGATGTCAATCTAATATGTTCCTTATTAATCAACTAGTAGAACTTAGACTTTACTTCTGCTTTTAAATATGATCATTAGTCTGGATTGATGGTTTGTTTCACATTTATTAGCTGGAAAAAATTATTCCCTGTACTTTGTGGCTGTGACATCATCATTCATACCAACCAACTACAACAACTAAACAATATATATATATAGCCTCTTAATTTTGCTCGTCAGAATGATGCATTTGACTTAAAAATAAACACAATTTTCTTCCAAGGGAGCATGCCCCCGGACCTACCTACAGGGTTGGACTGCATTCCAATTATCATAGTCCATAGAAAATGGAATTTCATTGGTCAAGATCAATGGCACNGACCTACCTACAGGGTTGGACTGCATTCCAATTATCATAGTCAAGTCCATAGAAAATGGAATTTCATTGGTCAAGATCAATGTCAGTATGACATGTAATATCCATAGGATGCATGGTACATGGTACACCATGTCCCAAAATATTAAAATCCATCTTCCCCCCTGATTTTTTTTACAACTCGAGTACTGTATAAGATCCAATCTTACCCAGAAAGTCTACCAATTAAATACAGTGTAAAGCCCATGTCATTTGCTGAACATCACCTTGATAGCAAGTGGTGATGACATGTGAATACACGTCAGATTTGGCAGGGGTGCAGAGAAAACTACAGACCCCGACATTATCTTTGCATATAGTATATACACACCAACTCAAAATTAACTGTAATGACCTCCTATTGGTGTAATTATGTGTGAATCATGACTTCTGACCTCTTAGCTAGCCAGCAGCTTTAAATTGGAGTCTTAAGAATACATTGACTATGTCTACCAAAATTTCTAACTTTATGTTTCTCACTATGTAGCTGCCAGTAGTTCTTCTTACTGGCTGGTTGGGTTTTTCATTTGAGTCAAAAACAGCAACCTGAGGCAGAAAAACAGGATGCTGCCTGTATGAGCTGATGTTTTTATTTTCTGAGTTCCTGTAGGGATGCAGAAATTGCTGTGGAAAATCATCAAAGATCCACAGCAGCACGTGCGTGTGAAGGTGGAGATTTAAGTTGTCCCCGGGCTGCATTGTTCCTTTTCAAAATTTTAAACACTTGATGGCCAATTATTTTTATAAATAAAAGAACCAAAATCCTCATTGAAAGGTGCAGGCACAATTAGCTGATTGAAATGGGAGCTGTCTGAATTCAAAACATATGATCTCAAGGAATTTAACTTAATGCTGTTAAGAAACACTAAAGGATCATAGGTGGACTCAGTGGATAGGGTTTGAGCCATGTTGACTAGCTGTAAAGTGTGCGTTGAATTACAGTGGGCCTCTCTGATGCGCTCAGTGGCCTCTGCACCTGGTTCCAACGTCATGACATCACTAATTGAAATGGGACTGTTTGGATTCTCACAAATGCATCAGAGGAGTCAATCAATCTTCATCCTCCTCGGATATCCACTATCACAACAACACCTAATCAAAAGATTAAAGGAGACTCCAAATTTGTCCATATTTCTGGTAAAAAATAAAAAGGAGTATGCAGGCAGAGCTGCAAAAACGGAAATTGCAGATAATATGAATGTGGAAAATTTCCATCCAAAATATGGAAAAATATTTTGAGGTTTGCCGCAGAGTCCAGATGGATGTAATGGTTTCACTTGACACAGATTTTCAAAGTCTGGGTGGCAATTTGATCAAGCCCTTACCACAGTTATGGTGATTGGATTTGAAGCAAGACAGTGGGTTAAACAAAAAAGAGAAAAAAAAGTCTTTGCTAATGTAGTCAAGTGGAGTGCATCAGGTTGGATTCGCAGACATATTCTGAGAATTAAAAGTGCAGGAAATGGTTTGTGTCTGAGAGTGCACATGTATCCTCAGAAAAGACATGGAAGCTCAAATCCTTTCTATATTTAAAGTGTGTATACTAGGCAGTATACATGCCATGTATTTACAATAATGAGATCAAGAGTTTCTGCAGTGTAATGATTGATAGGTCAATATCTGGCCACCAGCCGATTGCTTCTCCACCTGCTCTATATCAGCCGTAAGAGGAAGCAGCTGGAGTGACGGCATAGGGCTGAGCTGACATGTGATCCACTACATTTCAAGTTTTCTTCATAACACACAGGTTGATATTATGACCACATTAGAGGTCAAAGAGCCATTTGTTTCGTCTGACACTGAGTGTTTTGCAGTATCAAACTGAAAGAGTACATAAAGCATAAAGCATGTGTCTACAATTCACAAGCTACTAATTTGTGACCTCTGGTCAGTAACTAACAAAAATGACTTATCTGCATTATTACTGTTTTGAAACAGTCATAACATTAAAAAAAACATCACACCTGTATTTTAAGTCCCTCTTTGTCCAACTGCCAATGTGCCACGAAGATATAAAAAATGCAGTATAAAATATATTATTTTGATTAATTGCATTTCATTTATGCTACTTTAATATGTAGCTCATGTTTTACTATGTGATTATATTAAAAATGTCTATTTTTGAGCTGATTTTCTTTTTCTATAATTTTTTCACTTTATGACCCACTGGTTTTAATAAAATTTCATCATATGTTTTCCTAGTTTCATCTTGCAACAGTATGACTTTTAACAATTATTTTTATTCCATTTCATTAGATTTCTTCGCGTGGGTGGGAGAGAGTGATTGTTGGAGAGGCTTATTCCTGACTTACAGTTTTCATGTGCTGTTTTTTGATAACTTCCAGAAAATCAGTAAATATATCAAAGGTTCAGGGAAACATCTGGTGGACACTTGGTGTTCTAACAGTGACCATTTAACCATTGGCTAAAGGGCTGGGGGTGGCTTTTTTCCGCTCCTCAGATATCCTGCTACTTTTTAGTTCTGACAGTCTTACTTTCAGGTTGTGGTAAAAGCAGCAGGTCTGCATTGGGTGATATGTTGAACTGTTGGTGCTGACACAGTGACAAAAAAAGTTAGTTGGAACTTCTGTTGGTTATTATTTCTTATTGGCTTTGCAGGAGCGTGGTGAAAGGACTGTAGGTGCAAGTGATGACTTTAGTGTGAAACGTCACATCAGCTTCCACACAATATTTGCAATTGTAAAGATTTATGATGTCAAAAAATTCCTGCTGGCTGATGGCTTGGTAGATTCTGATTCATGCTTTCATTGCAACCTCCTCAATGTGTCATTCCAAGTTTCACATTGTGTGTGTGCAACCACATTGTTATGTTTCCTAGTCAAACACCACATTTGACTTCAGATCCCTGAACTAAACTGAGACAAAGATAAAAACTTTGCGCATTGAATTATATACACACCACATGCCATTTCTATCCACAAACTTCCATCAACCATTTCTCTATCCCATCCCAGTAAACAATATCTGGTAAAAATATCCCAGTTCTCATGTCAGTCATAGCATAGGCATTTTTCAACAGTCACATGATGCTCTGAAGGCAGCTTTGGTTCTTTAGAATGTATTTCATCTCTGAAGGTAGTTTGTTCCAGAGCGTATGTTTGGATCTGAGGGCTGTTTGAAGACAGATGTAGTTCCTGGCTGCATCCTTTCAACAAACTGCCTCCTGGTAATTGCCCATTACTCTAGAACTGAGACATGCTGTCCAGAGGGCAACTACACTTGCCTGGAAACAATCATGGAGTTAGCAAGTTGGCAGACAGCCTTGTCACTGGAATATGCCTCTCCTGCTGAGTGTGTCTTCTCAAGGGAGGATGAACTCTATCAACAGAAAATGGCTGATACTCAAAATGTAATTTTCTGGCTTCATCACAATCAGTGTATTTATGCACATCTTAAAACACTGAAGTAATTTTATATTTATGTCTTTTATAGTTGATGCCTTTTCTGCGCACTGAAATCATATACTAGCAAACGTTTAATAAAATAAATAGAGATACAGAAATGGAAGTTTTCATTTCATTTTCTATTCAAAAATTATATGCAATTTGACAAAATATTTCAACATTCACTGAAGAACATTTAGGTTTTATGGTATGTGTGGTACTTTTTTTCTTTGAGGAATATTTACTCAGCATGGTGATGTTTTGCCTTGTGAAGCCATATTAGGTGACCTTCAACAAGTGACTCCATAATTACAGGAGAGCACGCAAGGTATGCCAAGTGACCTTCCTTCATCTACAACCAGACCTAAACATCACAGAGGGAAAATAATAATAACAACTGACATGTCTACCTCTGGCGCAGACTGGGAACTGGATCCAGATGGAGGGAGCATATTACCATTTTATTGGGAGATATCAAAACAGAGAGGCACATTCCACGAACCCTTCACTCTCCTGCAGTTTGCTGCTTTTGAAATGAAAAATCTGAGTTGATATTGTTTGTCTGCTGTGTTCTTTGTTTCCAGTGAGTGTGTGTGATCTAAGAAATGCATTGTGGGTAATGCATTGAGGTGTGGAAAGAAGCAGAAAAGACCAGAGTTAGGAGAGTTGAGATAGGAGCTTTAGGATAAGAGAAAAAATCTCAAACTCACTCAAAGATATGCTCCCTAAACACTCTGCACCTATGGCCTGCAGGGATACGGAACCATAGCAAGACCTGAAGCATGCTCATCCTGCTTTTTTTTTTTTTTTTTTTTTTAATTAAAGCACATGACTGGAGACAGACCTCCCTCCTCCTTTCTCTTTTGAATGTTGCTACAAACATCATGCTGACTCATTTCTTAGACTTGAGGCAGTGAGTGAATACCTGAGAACTCAGTTGACTTTCAGCGTTGCCAACCTTTCATCCTTGAAAGGCAAGACTCCTGCTTTTCAGGTCAAGTTCTCACTGTGCGCAACCAGGGAGGCTTTCAGAATCCCCTCCAACCCTCCACCTCCTCCCTTCTTTCCTTTCACCCCCTTTGACATCCTAGAACCATTCTTTGATGGTCCTTGACACTATTTAAATCTTGCTTATTTCTCTGTGTACCTGAGGATGTTTAGTTATGTATATTTCTACCAGCCTCTTCCACACACACAAAAACATACTCAGACACACATGCCTTTATTTTCATCCTCAAAGAAATCACAACAGGATACAGAAACGCCGATGTCCTTCCTAGAGTTTGTCACAGCCAGTGTTGAGTTGCATATTTCAGCAGGGATCTTTACATACTGGCACCAAATTCCATCTTTGCACCCCAGAGTCAGCATTGGCCTGATTAGATCACTGCCAGGGGAATAGGGTGGTGGTGCAGCTCCAAAAACAAGTAGCTCCAGCTCTGGTAAAGAGAAAGTTCGGTGTGTCCCACTTTGATCCAATGTCAGAAACTATTTAGAAGCAGCTCCTGAAGGAAGCTTGAAGACAAGGCAAGAGCGATGAGAGGAAAAGTGACCTGACCGGCATCAAGCCCCAGGGGCCACAGAGGAGCCTCTGTGCCCATTGACTTTCTCACATACATAATATGACTGAGTAAGTTGGAGGTTTCAAATTCATATGGGAAGTTATTATTATAAAGATTTCAGGGAGCACTGTATGAGGAGGAAGTTGGCCACTGGCTGAAGAAACCATCTCACAGCAAAGATTTTTGTGACTGTATTTATACTTTTTTATACTTTTATAGTAGTATACATTAGTATGAGAATAATATAAAAATGATCAATACTAAATGTACCGAACCCAAATGGGGCAGTGTTAAGTAAAGCCTGTCAGTTGTCTGAATAATTCCCTACCTGTTTAAAAGCATTGTGGGAATATAATGGACAGGATTATTAGTGGGATTATGGAGTTATGTCTTCTCAAATTGGCCACATAAATGCTAAGATTTTATCAGAATCGCCATTACTAGAATCCATACATTTGACATGTTGTTATATTTTTGCCCCAGTCTAATCCAGTTACAGCTGATATTTACAGAAGACCCTCCAATAACAAGCAGTGACAGTTTTAAAGTCTTACATTCTGATTGTGTTTTAGTTACTTCATTTGAAATGTATCAGGATATTGGGGTAGGGTATAACATAATGAAGTATTTATCAAACTGGACCAGTTTGGGTCATTACATATATCATATTCATTCCATAACATTCCGTTTTTTAAACAAATTTTGATATTTTTAAGGAATCAGTTCCAGCCAAAATCATTTGTTCCAGAGTCTGAAACTGTGTTCCAACATATGAAACTTAAATCCATGCAAACTCATGAAGTAAAATTAAGAAAATAATTTAAAAAGTAACATGGTTACATTTCTTTGTCAAAGTTTCTTATATAAGCACCTGTTTGTCTGAACTTTGGGAACCCTTTATACAGCAGAGCTCACAAAGGATTCCCCCTCACCTTTCACTGATGGCATTCTCCCACTATAACGTCCACAGAGTGACATTGCACTGCGGTGTATTTTTTCTGCCAAAGGAAATGGTGTACTTCAGGCCTCTGTGCCTGTTGAGGAAAGAGACAAGGGTCTCCTGAGAAGCCAACAGCATTCTGGCACTGAGCCCATGTCAACATTCACAGTGGGAGCCCTGGACCCAGAATTCAGTGATATCATTGGACTGGAGATTTTTACAGCCCAGCACACCCAAATACTATCAATCATATCTCCAGACACATATACAGTAGGGTTTATGACCAATGGATTGACGCACAAATTCAGAAAACTACCATATGCTTTGAGATTTTGTATTTCTCAACAGCATTCAATGCAACATTAGCATTTATAAATCTTTTCAGAAATATGTTTTTGTTATATTATTTGATGATCCTGCAGCCAAACTCAAATCCATCTGCTTCATATGTGTGATTAATTCAATAGTTTTTGAAATATCCTCTTTTTTCATGGACTTTTCTGTTTTTGTTGAAAACCTGCTAAGTCCTTGTTAGGATAAAAACTCTTGGAAACCATAGCATGTGTGCACAAGTGAAAATCATTGACCAAAATGGTTCATGTAAGCACTCACAAGTGACAGTGCACAGACAAAGCTCAACCATGGAAATCAAGAAATTATGTGGTGGAAAGAATCCAACAGCTATAAACAGGTTAGACCACACCATACAGTGCGTGGGCTACAAGTCCATCTCCATCCCAGCTGCATTTCTTCTCTTCTTTGGCCTGTGGAAATGTGGGGCAAAATCCTTATGCTGATATTTCTACCTGTTTGAATAAGACCAGCTCTGATGAATTGTACTCCCTGAAGAGACTGTCAAATGTCCCTCTGTCTGTTTACAAAACCTTCTTTTAACAAGGGGGAAAAAATGTGACAGTTGACTTCATGTCCAAGACAAATAATGAGGGTCTGCTCGTTCACGTGCTTTCTGTCCAAATGAAGAGCAGTGTGTTTTCAGAGAGCTGTAGTGAATGTTTCAGTGGGCCTATTAACTTTACAGTAACACGCCAAGTGAGAAGGGTAAAATCTGTGAAATGGAAGTACAGGGCGGTATAAAGTGTGGAGGGATTCATGCTGTTACGGGTCCCCACTTAGAATGCGGCTTTGATTGACAACAAGGACAAAATAGAGGCGGTCAAGATTTATAGTTGCATGAGATTCAGACATCTGGTTTGACCGATGTTTATGTGGCTTTGTGGAGCAGTGAAGAACTCTGAGAGCCCACAGAACAAAGTTAGGAGACAGAAAGAAGAGTTATGTTGTAGGTTTATCATGTCTGTGTTGGTTGTTAACAGAAGTAAAATCTCACCAGCTCCATTCAATGTCAGTACTAGAAAGTTATTTTTCCTACCTATTGATGAAGAATTTTTTCAAAGATGCAAGTGAATTCTTTCCTCTAACTGTAAAATTGAAGGGCAGGGGAAAGAAACAAACAAACAAACAGACAAACAAACAAACAAACAAACTGTAAATGTGGGGTGAAAGCAGGAGAGATTAGCATTTAATGGAAAATGGAAAAGTTTTAACTGTGAGTTGAAAGCTGACGACAAGTCTTATAACTGGTGTTCATCTAAAGTGATTAATGTATACTGTATTCTTGCCTTACAACATGTTGAGTTTATAACTCCATGTTTGATCCTGTTTACATTACATAAACACTATCCAGATGACCACATACAGTAATACCACAATACCAATCCCTGAATAAGAAAAAGTTAATATACTTTATACTTTTTCTATCCGTAGATGTTTTTTTCTCTTCTTTCTAAAGTCCACCCAGATTCCAGACAGTGTTTCTGTGTGCTCAGAGGGATACACACTTACAGGTTCAGGGACACCATCCGGCCAGTAGCTAGCTACAGGACATGTTTTACCATCCCATGAGTGTTTCCAGGCAACAATTAGAACCAAGTATTTGTCTTCATGTAAGCATTGCTGTTAAATATGCCCTAGGGATGCCCACTTGACCCCAGGAACTGTTTTATTCAGCCACAGAAAATACTTCATCCTTTTCTCAATAATTGCAACTCTAATGGAGAAAAGGGTGATGAAGATGATTGGGTCAACAGATTGGTTACCAAAAGTGGAGGGTGAGAGGCAACATCTGAGATTTTTATTAGAACATTTTATCTGTTATTGAAAAGATGAACAGATGGGNTGTGTGTGTGTGTGTGTGTGTGTGTGTGTGTGTGTGTGTGTGTGTGTGTTTGCCCTTTGGTGAGTGTAATGAAGAGTTTGCGGTTACGCATGCCCTTTTGCAGAATTTGTGTGGATAGGACACTCTAAAGTTGCCTACAGTTTAACACACTGTGTGTGTTCTGTTTGGAGGGGAGGGAGCTGTGTTAGTCACACATGATGTATGACATCTGAGGCAGCCTTAGAGAAAAGAGACCACAGGACTGTCCAATATCAGGTCTCCACAGAAACCAGTCACATAACATAACTTCAAACCACTCACTTATGTGCATTGTATAAACATAAATAGAAAAAACACACAAATACATGCATGTTCACGTGGTGTTACACACACAAACATGCATTTCATAGCCCTACATGTTTACAGTGACTCACATTTCCCAACTTAGCAGGGTGACCCAGGAGTGACACCCTTTCAGGGGAACCACAGTAACTCTGCCTAACCCACACATGATCCCCACAGGCCTCTACTGGCCCTATGCAATCTGTCAGGAGGCCCAGAGATGTCTCACTTATCAATAGGCGAGGCTTATTATTTCAGGGGGCTTCCTCTTTCCTGTACAGGACAGTCCTGCTGGGGGGGCCACTTTAGGGCCGCCAAACTGCCCGGTGCCATTTGAAAGGTGTATGAGGCTGAATGAAACAGTTAGACTTTCACGACCTGTTTTCATGTCATTTGACATGGCCTCACCAGGAGTATGTTTTCCATTTCTGAAAGTGCTGTGCTGGCTTTATCTGACCTATCATGATCTGGCCACACATTCACCTTCATTTCCAAGGTGGATAGAAGTAAACATACAGCAATCAAACACAGACATTTGCCAAATGCAAATTCAAAAAAATGAATAAGAATCTGTGGTCATTTCAATGTTCTCTCAGTCAATTTCCATTTTCTCCACTCAGTTCAAATGGTCAATTTAATCATATTTAATAATCTAAAGATGTTGAGTTTGAGCCTGCCAGTAAATTATCCAGAGTCAAAATTATGATTAAACTAATTAAGCATGAAGGGACAGTGAACAACTGTAATACCAATAAAAGTTCTGCTAACTTCACTTGAAAATGTGTAATATTTGCAAATGTTTTTGAGAGAAATTTAAATCCATACTGTATCAGGAAGGCTGCCAGCACTGTGCCAGAATTATAAAAAATGATTATTGTGCAGGAAGTACACTATCGCAAAAATGCCAAGTTCATTCTTTCCTAATCTACTATATGTAGCTGAAAATAGGAAGGGATATTTTCTTTTTTGCTGGTGGCACAGACTTGGATTGAGATGACCACTGTGCAAGCAAGGGGTGTTTGCTCAAGTGGAGCCAATTACTCAAAATAAATTGGGTCTTCCTCTCTACCCCTCACCCCCACACCCCACGCACCCAATCCTCTCATCTCTCTGGTATGGGTTGTCATTTGAAAACCGGGTCAGATCCACTGTGAGCCCCTCCTTCCAAATAAACAGGCAAGTAATGGCTGTTTTCTCAGAGTACAAGAGCCATTATGCGCAAGGAAGTTAAACATCTGTGACAGGCAAAATGGCCATAGACAAATCACTGTTGCCCTTACTTGAGGAATTGATTAAAAGAATGCTGATGCTTCCCTAACTGTTACCAGTAGTATACATGCTTATGAAAGGGCATACCAGCAAGATGGTAAGAAATCAAGTCAGAAACCTTGTCTGCAATTACACTACAGAGTGAGCAGTTGACCTTACCTGACTTGGATTTCATCATATGGGCTGCATGAGGGCTGCAGGTCTCTCAATCACAAAACACTCTTGTACTTCAGGCACCACAGCCTTTTTTCAGTCATCTCATAAGATCTAGACAGCTCTATGTGGAAAAATGTCAGGTGTGGAAAATATAAGTGCATTCATAATATACAGAAAGCCAAATTGTAATGAGCTTAAGGTCATTCTGTGGAGTCATTATGAAATGCAGTCAGAAAATAATTAGCCATTTATTCCTGTGGAACTCAGTTTTTAATTGGAAATGAAATGGTAGAGTAAACAGAACAATGCATGTGTGGTCATACATGTGTGGAGAAAGGACTGCATTAAACCATAACCTGCTAACTGGGCTATTATGGAACTTCACATAATTGGTACCAACAGAGAAATTTACTATAAAGCTTTTAAATTTTGTCTTTGTCTATCTGCTAGAACATTACATTTGGCAAGTTATTTGCAGAGTCAAATAACATTTTATCACTGCAATGGTCAATTATAGAAATACATTATAGCGCCTGAGGCCTTTTTGATTTAGCTTTTGGTGTAGATTACTCGTTACCAACTTGGTGACAAGATGAATCTAATCAGTTTTAAACAATTAGGAAATATATATACATATGTAAAATTGTGTTAATTATGGACCTTTCACTGATCTTAGAATCATAAGATACAGTAATCAGTTCACTGAAATGTACTCAAATGAAACATTATAATAAGCAACAATGCCTCTTTAATTGAGCTATTCCCAAGAATGTCTCATGTGATGGGAGTTCTGGGGAAGGCTCTGTATCAAGGGATCACAACTTAAAAAAAGCCCAGAGCTGAGTTTGATGGATGCTTTTTTGCTGATTTTGAAAGAGAAAAAGTATGATACAAATGTTGCCTTGAGTAGGGGAGACTGATTTTCCAAAATGTCTAAAACTTTAAAACAATAACAGGGTGCGAAGCTGGTTGCAGTTACAGCCATGGTCATATTTACAGATGGGGCCAAAGGCTCAGCTAGCTCTGGACCCAACATTTTTTTTTTCTTCATAGTTTTGAATTGTGAGAGAATCTACAATGGGCTGGGGCACATTGTTGTAATTGGCTCACAACAGAACAGTCTGCTGTTGCTGAGATGTGAGTCTCACTTGAAATGGGTGTTGGCTGAGCTTTGATTGAGCCCATCATCATGGCTCAAATCACAGACACAAAGTACAGTTGTACAGTGTTGAGCCATAAACCCTGGCACAACACCCAACAGGAATTTCTGTTTCATGCATTTCCAAATGAATGGTTGGCAGGATAATGCAGCATGCATCCGGTAGAAAAACAATATGGCACAACACTAGCTGTGTGTGCACATTGGAATGTTGTATGTGTGGGGGTTTTTGTAGGCTATGCATGCACATGCATCTGTGCAATTTCTGTGTGTGCATCAAAGTGTATACTCTCTCTTTGCTTTCAACTGTCAGAGTGCCAGGCAGCATTCAACACCTGGATCAGCAGGTCTCCCCCTCATGCACATCTACTCTTACACAGTCCACTGATCTCCATTCCCCTGCAGAGAGAGAGGCTACACAGCTGCTAATTTTCCCAAGACTTTATATACAGTCTTATACGGTGCAAAGCTACTGTAACTGAGCCCCAGCAATGTTTCACCACGTCCTACAATCCACTGCCTCTGTGCTTGAATGTAGTGTTGTGTTATATCCGCCTTGTTTTGCTTTACGTTTAATGTTGTATAATGTACAGTGACAGCATAGACTTTATTCTTGAGGATTCGATTTCTCCATATAGGTTGTTGACAGATGTTTGGTGTCCTGTTGTTGCGGGGTCAGTAGTAACACTGCTCCCTGAGGGCTGGCTTTGTTAATTGTGCCAGTAATCTGTTTAAAATACACTGCATGGAAGATAGGGGAATTATCATTGAGGTATTTGTATTCCTCTTTGCAAGCCTTTGTTCAATAATGTATTCCTCATGTTAGCGTTACAATAAACTCTGCTACACTACATACTCCAAGTGTAGCCACAGGATCCTTCAAGGTGTGTGTTTTCAGTTTAGCCTCGGGGTCCCTTAGAGAGTCAGGCATAAACATTGCACTATTTTATGTGTTTCATAGCAAGTTTGGTTTACTTCAACCTGAGCCCATAGTCGTGATAGACAATCAACACAAACCCCCTCCAACAACCTCCCTGGTGGCCTATTACAATTCTGTATTCAAACATGCAATTGTGTTGGCAGCCAATCAAAAGGCAGCTTTCCACCCACATCCCTCTAGGTCAATTTTCAGTCGTCTCCTGCACTGGCTCCTAACACAATGTTAATGGATGCCATGAAAAAGAGACACATGCAAAACAATCTGTGCCTTGGTTGAAACTGGCAAATCCTACGCTTGGTTTTGGAGGGTTGGCCATTGCCTGGCTCTTACATCACTCTGTTCTGCTTCCTGGATGCTGGGTGGTGAGTTCATCATAGATGCCAGGTGCTATGGTCTGTTAAAGACCAAACGGATGGCTGGGAAATCAAATATTTCCTGGGTAATTCTCAAGAGAAGGCACAGATAATGAGTATGTTACTTAGATTATGATGCCAAGTCTCACACAGTTCTTCTCTGGGAATATTTTGTGCTTATAAGTGGTTAAAATGTTTAATGAATGTGGTCATTACTCTGCAGCTGAACCTCCCTTAGAAACCTAAAGTGTTCTGATCTGGTTCCTCTCCAACTAAGACAGGCCATTCAGGAATCCAGCAATACTGATGGCAAGGAGAGGTTAGTGATGCCATTCAGATAAAGAAATTCATCAGAGGCAATACATCATATCTGCTGACGGTATACTCTGATTGAACTGAAATGTACATCAACTATTCTCTCTAAACAAGGAGTTCTCAACAATTTCTTCTAAAATCTCCATCAAAGAATGCAGCTCTGTCTTTGAAGTAAATTATTATGTGGCAGTCTATGTAATGGTGATGTGTGGGTGTAAAATAAGTACACCAGATTATATTATTAAATTAGAAATATGTAGATAAAAACTGACAGAAATGGCAGATTGGACTCATGAAAAAATAATAGTTGTTATGCTTTCTTCTCTTGTAAAAGTTTCCTGTAGTTGGTCAAAGCAGTAGGCTAATAAAAACGTATTCTGGCTTCACCTCAGAACACATTCTCACTAAGTAACCAATTTCTGTTTTAACCTGCACCGGTACTGAAACCTATGTTCATTAGAGAGCATAAGGTCTCCACTAGCATATCAAGCAAACCCCTAAAAATAGCCTCTTTGCTATCCTCTAGCCCTTTGAGGATCAGAGCCAAGTGAGGCAGCTGAGCGATCCCGGAGTAAAGCCTCAGTCCGTGGACAGATGTTTCTGAGAACAGGTGGCTGGGGTTGTCCCCTTGATTTGCATGGCTATGACAGACACAGCAGACCTCACAGACTTCAAAGAGCAGGAGCATGACTGCTAATGATCTGTGGAGAGAGGAAAGAGGAGTGGCTAGCCAGCGAACTAGCTTCAGAGGCGCCATGCAGACAAGGAGTTCCAGCAGAAAGTCCACAGAAAACTTTTTTTTTCTGCTACTGAATGTTTCCTGTAATGAGGTCATGGTTTCTGCTCCTGGTGAGGGGATCATTTGATACTTGAAGCTATATTGTCAGCTGTTACTACAATTACAAAATGTATGCTTGATTAGAATATGAACAAATAAAAAAATACAAATAGATAATCACAAGTGAGCTAATAGAATTTTTACAGGCCCACAGCACAAAATGAGACATTGTTAGATCTTTTTTTTGCAATCATTGTTGATTAATACTAATGACTGGACAATTAGAGCTAATCAGTTCAGGGTCTGTCACCATGAATCTGATAAATGTAATTGATATTAAAGCTTTACCTCCTAACTTAAGTTATAATAAACATTAAGGCTGTCTTGGCCAATGCTATGATGCATTCTAGATAAAACACTGTTAATTTAGGTAATTTGTTTCAAGACCATTAAAAAAATCTCTCTGAGAGTTTGAAACTATGCATGAACTCATCAAAAACTGACCTGATGAGATTTCTTCTTGCAAGGTAGCAATTAAGTCAGACAAGGTAAATCTCTGTGTCTGCCCCCTCCCCTTCATCTGTCATATTTTCAGCTTTGATCTCGTCTAACCCCATTCATTAAGCAAATGCAACACATTGCCATTTAAAGTTTGGAATGTAACCTTATCTAATACATAATGCATTCACTCTGGGATCAAAACATGAGATGTGCAACAGGCAAAAAAACAAAAAAAAAAACAAAAAAAAAAAAACATGGCTCTGATGAACCTAAATGTATGCTGAATGGAGTAGGAAATATGTTAGTACACAAATAAAGCACAAAACAGACTAACATTGAATGAATAGCAGTGACTGTGGATTATTATTGTAACAATTATAATGGAATGTTTCAACCTATCTCTCTGATGCACCAGGTGATGAGGTTTAAATATAACAGCATTGTAACACTGGAGAGTATATTAAGTATGCTGTCCTGACAAAGCATGAATAATGAGAGAAGAATCTTTTACATTGAAACTGGTTGGAATGAGTCTCAGAACAACATTATTATACTCTTTGTCACATCATCAGTCAAAATAGAGAGAGATTATTTTCCTAAATCCTCTGCTTTGGAAAAGTAGAGGCTGACCAAAATTATTCAGGGAAATGTCTGGTTTATTTCAACTTGATTATAAATGTGGCCATTGTGACTCTATGTGTCATCCTAATTTTGCTCTCTTCAGCGCTGTTATTTTTTAAAATTAATTTATTTATATTGAGGCATTCACAAGAAGTTTATTATTATACAGCCCTTAACAACAATCTTTTCGGTGAACCAAAGTGCTTTACAACCGCTAATAAAAGAAACAAGTAAAAACAATGAAAACAATTAAAAATAAAAAACAATAAAATAGATGAATAAAAGTAATAAAACACAGAAGAGTTAAATAAGGTAAATTAAGATACAAGTGTCACCATGCTGCTGGGTATTAAAAGCCATCCTAAATAAATAGGTTTTCAGCCTAGATTTAAAGAAGCTTTGGTCAGAGATGAGCCACATTTCAACGGGTAACTTATTCCATAGCCTGGGAGCGGCAACAGAGAAGGCTCCATCATCCCAGTGCTTATACTTTGACCTGGGCACCTCCAGCAGCAGTTGATTAGTTATCCTCAGAGGTCTACCAGGATCACAGACAGTTAAAAGTGGCTGTTGAGGGCTTTAAAAACAAATGTTAAGAGTTTAAAATCAATTCTTTAAAAGACGGGAAGCCAATGAACAGGAGTGATGTGCTCTTGCCTGTTCTAGTCGGTTAAAAGACAGGCCGCAGTGTTTTGCATAAGTTAAACATAACATACATAAAGTGCATTGCAGAAGTCTAATCCTTTTTTTTGCATGCTTTTATTATAAAGTTTGGAGACAGGAAATGGGAGGTGAGAAGGGGTAGACATGCAGGAAAAGACACTCCAGCCGGGATTCAAACCGGTGTCCACTCAAGAGCAATACTCCATGTGGCCTGCACTCTTAAAAAAAGATCACCACACCACAGAGCAAGCCCAGTAATCTAATATTGAGCTGATTAAAGCATAGACAACTTTCTCCAGGTCATGATGGGTTAAAAGCATTTAACTTTAGGGAGGAGACACAAGTGAAAGAAACTAGTCCTGATGTTAATTTGTTTGTCAAACCTCAGATGATTGTCAAAGGTCACTCTCAGATTTCCTGCTGTTGGACTGATCTTTGAAGACAAGGCACCCAAGCTAGCCATTACCATAACCCCAAACATAATACACTCCAATTTTTCATTGTTGAGATGGAGGCAATTTTGGGCCAACCACTGCTTAATATCAGTGATCAGTGATTAGGCTTCATTGGCAGATAGATTTGTATCATATGCATAACAATGAAAAGAGAGGTTGTGCCTGTATATAACTGAGCCAAGTGAGTGGTAATATATACAATGAAAAACTAGGGCCAAGAATAGGACCTTGTGGAACTCCACAGGTTCTACTAGATAGGTAAGATGTAAACCACTTCAGAGCAGTGCTGTGGATGCCAACATAATTACTTAAACGTGACAGGAGGACTGAATGGTTGACCGGGTCACAGGCTGCTCTGGGATCAAGCAGCACTAGGACAACAGTGTACTTGGCATCCAACGACAGCACAATATTGTTGTGGACCTGTAACAGTGCAGACTCAGTGCTGTGATGAGATCGAAACCCAGATTGAAAGTTCTCAAAAACAGAGATGTTGTAGCTGCATAAAAACAACTGTTTCTAAAACCTTAGAAATGAAGGCCAAATGTGAGACCTTGACTCGTTAGGTTTTTTAAGAAGGGGCCTGACCACTGCATTTTTAAAAGCAGTTGGGGCTAATTCCTAAACTAAGGCAGGAGTTAACAAAACCCAGAAAACAGGGACCCACAGTATTAAAAACCATTTTCAGCCCTTTGACAGGGACAATATCCAGTGGGCAAAACGACAATCTGCTACTGGCAAACAACTGAGCGTCCTACATCTTTCCAAATAAATATGATTTCTACATAATTTACTGAATGAAAGTAAACACAAAAGCTAGCCGCAGCTTACCCCAATATTATTGTGTGATAAACAGGGAGGCTTTAGGGGGGCTCAGCTCCAAATAAGAGTTTGACATCTTAATGAGAGTTTGATATTCAGTGCACTGAATATCAAACTCAAATTTTAATACAGTAATACTTTAGTGTCTCCCACTGAAATTTGAGAAACTATGTTGAGTGGACCTCAATCTGAGCCTTAGGGGGGTCTGGGGGCATGTCCACTTTCACACACATGCATGCTCTCTTCCACAAATGCATAGTCTACTCACAGGTGATGCATATGGGGAGTTAATGTCAACGCTAAACGCTCTGATGGTTTATCTGACATCACAATGCAAAGCGTTGATAGGTAGTGGGGGAGTGGTCATTAGCAAATCAATGACAAGTGTAGGTTGACACACGTGGGTGCTCAGCAAACCCCAAAGCAGTGCTTCAGTCAGACTTACAAAATAAACACCAGTGAGTGACAGACGTTTACAATAATGAAAGAAAAAAAAGTACAATAAAATAATTGTCTGCATTAATTAATTAATGTGATAACACACCCAGCCCTAATATAAATAAATAAAGTAGCAATCGAAGAGAATGACTGCAGCAGATTATAATAATAATAATATAATATCTCAGTGGGTAGAGCTGTCTCTGTGTTCATCATACACAGAGACACATCAGGATTATACAGGTTGTGTGCTGCCACAAACACATTGATAATTCATTCATTCATTTTAGGGGTACTTTGGTTGCATTTAACAGCGCAAATTAACCTCCTCACCTCACACCTCCACCCAACCCTACAGCTCCACCTGAAACTTCTGAAGCAATTAAATATGTGAGCATGCCCCAAAGCGCTGGACAGACAAACGGACATTTCCAAAATTAACACTTGAACATAATTAATCTCTTTTCAACTACTTCTTCATCAAGAAAGTATCACATCAATTAAAACTACACAAATATCAAATGGTAATGTATCATGGCAGGCAAGATTTCTCCCATGTGTGTGAATAGACAAACAGTGTCCTCCTATTTCAGTTCCGGGGGTCTCACTGAGGTAAGTGACCTGTGTCAGCAGGGGTTCTTTGACTACATCTTGACTTTATTACTCCACACCCTTAAATCCCACAATGACCCCCTCTCCTCTGTGCCATGTTCAAATAAACATAGAAAAAACTATTATTCTTCCCTTTGTCCACTAATGTTCTCTTTGTTCCCTCCTCATCTTTCTTTCTGTCTGACTTTTTTCCCCACATTCATCCTCTGATTGGAGACATGCCATGACCTGATGGGACCAGGGCCACAATCTATGCCAATCCAACCACACCACACATACACACACCACCCTGGTTCAGCTTGACTGTGGAGTTTTGGCCTGTGTTGACTTTTTGTCTACTGGGATGTGACTTTGCTGCTGTATATTCACTATCTCTTTTAATACAGATAGTTATCTAAAGCCTTTGAATGTGTGTTTAAAAGGCAGTCTTTGATTTATATCCTTGTTCACATAGACTAAAGTATAACTGTCCAAAGAACAGGAAATAGCTCTATCAAATAGCTGTACACAATGAGGTCTATAGTAACACCTCAGCATGGTTTCAATCCCAAAATGACACCATACTGTGTCAAGAATGGCAAAACAAAATTTGTGTAAAAAACCTTGTAAATGTTATACTATATGTGCTGCCCTATCACTCACACAAGAAATTATATATAGGCACAAGGTGGCCTTAATAATGTGGGCCTTTGTAAATGGTCACATTTATGGTCCCAGCTCCCTTTCCTCCTGTGTGTTTTCTATAATTGGAATATTGTCTCTAGGCTTTTAGTTAAAAAAAAGGGCCCTCCAAGGTAATCTCCACCATCTTGGCGAAATGCAAACATAGCAAAATTTCTCCAGAAATGCCGGCAACTCAAGTGAAGTTTTTGGCCCTTTAATAACATCTTTTATTAAAGCAGGGTGAAAACAATTAAGGGTATGTGAGTTCCTTGCCTTTAATACAGGCTTTATTGAATAAGCATCCTCTTGGGGCCTCTGAGTGTGACAGAAGTAGTATTGCCTAATGTTTAAATGGGAGGACGCCTAAAGGGATCACAGGAGTAATTCAATTAGAAGTAATATGCACTGAACCACCCCCCAAAATTGCTGTCTAATTCCCTTGCACTAATAAGGGGAATAGCAAAGGTTCCTGAGGACCATCTCAAAACAGTCCAACTGCTGAAGAGATGGAACCACAATATAAAACATAAGTAAAGGGATTATCATGTGGAGGATAATCCAATCTAGTATAAGAAAGGGTATAACTTATTTTCCATGTGAAAGAGTATAATTTACTTTATAGCATGCTGATTTGTTGTTGCAATTTAGGTGCCATTTAAGGCCTAAATTAAGTCAATGAGATTCAGCAGACAATGAGTGGAAGATGAGTCAATAAATATTTCCTTAAATCTGTGTATGATAATAATTCTTGATAATAATTCTTCTCTCCAAAAACAAAATTTTTAATGTGTAACTCATTCACTTCAGAGAAAAAAAATCATTTTCCAGTGATCCAGTTTCTATTTCAAAAGTGATTAAAACTTTATTTATTGTTTTCCCTTCACCTCCCATGTTTGTGCAGCACTGATGCATTTCCTCTCAGCAGGTGCCGGTGGAGCTTTCTCTGTCACTTCACCACCTCCCGACTACAGCTGCTTTGAGACACCCCAAAGTATATTCTTAAGGGGAAAAAAAATCACAGATGTACAGCCAAAGAGCAGCTCAACCATTCTTAGTCAAAATAGTTTCATCACAGAGATGCACTACAGTAGCAACTGTTTGAAGCAGCTGCAGCTGCTCTACTGGCTTAGGATAGTTTTGTGAAATTGATCAGGAATTCAGTTTGTTTTTCTGTGAGACATTTCAATTTTTATTTTTGGAATTATTTTTAAATAAATAAAGAGCAATTAAACTGAAACAAAAACATCTGGTGTCTTTCTAAAAGAAAATGTTGCAGGTATGCAGATAAGATCAGAATGTGTTGACATATACAGCATATTTCCCAGTTACTCAGACCACTTTTCTGATACAACTGCAGAGAAAAACAAATACAATTTTGGTTTGGGCAAATATTTCTCTATCAGCTGATTCATGTGCATTCTGCAAGCTCATACATTACAGTTTCCTCTTCACTTTACACCATGCTTGGAATGTTTTTCTATGCACTGTGCAATTTAAATAACTATGGGTGAACTAAAAATAATTATTTTTTGTAGTGAAGCCAAACATTGGATTTTAAATGCATCAAGAATAAGATAAAACAGTGTGTGTGTGTGTGTGTGTGT